>JAVTVY010057462.1:0-31420 GCA_036873755.1 Hanleya hanleyi | reverse complement strand
CCTCATACATACCCCAATGCAGGCGCAGACGTGATGTGCCCGGATGATAGACACGGACGTCGCCGAGAAAAACACATACAACACGTCACATACAGTCGCCCCCCTCAAGACCCTCATATATACCCGGATGACGGACGCTACCGAAAAGACACGGACGTTACCGAAAAGACACGGACTTTACCGAAAAGACACGGACTTTACCGAAAAGACACGGACGTACCCGAAAAGACACGAAGGTGAACGACATTGTGGAAAAACCACACAGGTTAGTGCATGCATTCCTATGATGTTCACAGGTTACGCCCATTCACGAAGGGCCGTCACAGGGCGTAGTAGAAAAAAGCGCATTTCTAACCTTATTGACCTTATGGCGCAAGCGAGTATAACAAGTGCCCATGACTCACACGGTGTATAAAACCCTACCCAACAGGTACACTATAAAGCCACCTCTCTAACCGTTCGCTTTTCATTCCCCACCATGGCAGCGAGCGGAACAGAGCTTGCGTTATTCCAACTGACGTCCGACGTCTACCTCATCGTCAATGACGATCACCTCGAGCTGGTTCAAGACGCACCGCAGAAGGTGAAGATTTTGTTATCGCTATCAGGCTGGACTCTATTGACACGATTGTTACAGGGAAAAGAGCCCGAAAGGGATTTCATGCACGTGGAAGTCGGCGTGCACACACGCACTGCTGGAGAGGATTCCCTTTTTCCCCGGTTGGAACAGAGTGGAGGTACCTATATCACACTCTGTCCACCCTTATGGATGGCACTGAAAGCTGTACTCCCCGAGGTGGATGACTTACTACACCCCGAGGTGAAAGAAGGGACTGTGGCTACCCGGAGGCTTACACCTGGCTGCACCCTATTGTTGTACCCCAAAGGAGTGGACCTCATCGATAGCGGACTTAGGTGTTGGTGTACGCCTGAACCCAAAGCGCACGTCTCTTTGTCACCGGAAGGATGGACTACCTTGAAACGGGTGTTGTTGGGTGACCTGCACGGTGATAGCATTCACCTGTGTGACGATGTCTACATTTTCTGCGGTCCCTTTTTCGCTCGACTCCTCTGTCTGAACGACGGTGGTTTTACCCTGGACCCCGATCTATGGACGGCTTTGGAACAAGTAGTCCCCATTGTCGATAAGGTACTATCTCTATAGGAGCCACATAACCAATCAGAATAGTACCTATCACGGACTACACCCGTAGAGCTACATCTAGGCGCGCATGTGTGACATGGTCTATAAAACACGTCCCTCTGGATCCCACACCTTCATTTCTACGGTTGCAGAGCCATGACGGAGATCCAGCCCTATGCGACTGGCATTTTACAGCATGCCACCGTGGTTAATTCACTCACGGGTTACGGAGCAGTGGTCCGGTCCATGTTTGCAGATGGCGACGACAACGAGGGGCGACGCCAGATCCTGAACGAGTTCACAGAAGCGGTCCTCGACAGAGTGCACTCGATGGAGAGGTGTGCCATCACTCACCACTACTGGACTATGATAGCCATCCTTGATGCTCGGGCTATGGACCACGAGCGCTCACGCCGGAACGAGCGACGGCTGGTTGGCCTCACAATAGTCTGTGCCCTATTGACCCTGGCGCTGTGGCATTGACAGTGGGACCTCACCATAAATACGAGGGTCAGACAGAGTGTGTGTCATTCACCGTTCGTCATTGGATCAAGCATGTCACCAGTCCTACGAGCCATCCTTCCCCTTATACCCCGGGTGGGGTTACACGTCTATGAAGATAAAGTCACCCTCGTGGAAGACCGTGGAGATGTTTGCTGGTCGCGCGCTGAGACCGTATCGAATACGGTTACGCCACACCGTGACGGCTGGACCAAATTTAAACGGGTGTTGAGCGGCGAGCTCGACGGACACCTCATCCACATAGACAATGCCATCTACGTACACCGTGGACCCTTCTTCCCACGCCTGGGCCGCTACCAAGACCCTACGCGAGGCTTCACCCCAGACCCCGATCTGTGGACAGCCTTCGAGAAAGTGGTGCCCATCGTGGACCAGCTGTTTACACCGGACGAGCGGTCATCAGACGAGTTGGAGTGGGCTCGTGCCCTGAGAGAAGCGGCGGCAGAACCCAATGAACAAATGTCTAGCCATGAACCAGACGGCGATGCCATTGATTACCCGGCTAGACTCAGTCAGCCCAGAGACATGACCACCCGATCCTTTGATCTCACGGGGTTCTCCCTATAAATACGAGAGACAGTCAAATCTGGTACCATTCACGTACTGACCATGACGGAGCATATAATACTGGCGTATCTCAGCTTGACCCCCGAGGTTTTCAGAGACACGCAGAGTCCTGTCCCTCCACCAACAGTGAATTTGATTTGTGGACCGTCCCGCCCACACAGACCAGTGCCGAACAAGGATTATGGGTGGAGCATCTCCCGCTGTCCAGCATCAACGCAACAGGGCCCATCGAGTTCACCATCAGTAATGCGGATATGGCCTATGTGGATTTAGCACATACATACTTGTATGTGAAAGCCAACATCGTCAATGGAGATGGCTCCAGAATCGTGGACCAAGCAACGGTGGGCCCGACGAATCTCTGGCTGCACTCGATGTTTCAACAGGTGGATATATTTCTCAGCGACAAACTCATCAGTGACTCGACCAACACGTACCCCTATCGAGCCTACATCGAGACGCTGTTGTCGCATGGACGAGAGGCTAAAAAATCTCAACTGACAGCCGCTTTATTCTACCAGGACACAGCCCAGCACATGAGCGTAGAGAACGACAAAGTGGGATATAACAAACGGAAGGCTTTGACCGCGAACGGCGTCTCGGTGGATCTCATGGGTCGACTGCACGCAGACATGTTCATGCAAGACCGGTACCTCTTGAACAAGATCCCCATCAAAATCCGACTAATACGGGCGCCTCCGACCTTCGCCTTGATGGCCACTAACGTAGACGGGCATGCAGCTGACTATAAGATTGTCATCCAAGACGCAGTCCTGTATGTCCGAAAAGTGAAACTGAATCCAGCCGTTCAATTGGGACACCTCAAAGCCTTGGAAACAAAACCAGCCCAGTACCCTATCCGACGTGTGCAAACCAAAGTGTTCTCTGTGTCTGCTGGAAATATGAGCGCCAACAAAGAAAACCTGTTCCTGGGGGAACTACCCAAGCGATTGATCCTGGCCTGTGTGGAAAATACCAGTTTCAGCGGAGCCTACCCAGAGAACCCGTTTGACTTAAACATTTCGGCATAAATTTTGTGGCCCTGCATGTGGATGGACAACAGGTCCCAGTCACGGCCTTAACACCGAACTTTGGGCGCGCGAATTTCATTCGAGCCTATCAGAGCCTGTTTACAGCCACCGGTCAAATCAACCAGGACGAAGGGAATATGTTCAGTCGGGAGGACTACGCGAACAGATACACGTTGTTCTGTTTCGATCTGACCCCACCTTAGAGAACGACCATCAGCTGGCCCTCGCCAAGCAAGGCAATTTACGGTTGGAAATCCACTTTGCACGAGCCCTCCGGAGCACCGTCAATGTGATCTGCTACGCCGAGTTTGACAACATCATTCAAGTGGACAAAGCGCGCAACGTCCTGTGTGACTTCTCCACCTAACATGGATACAGACCAGATAACCACCGTGCTGGAGAATGACCCAGAGACACGTATGGTCTTTCAAGGGGTGTTCGCCCGAGATGTGTTCCCATTAGACCGTATGTATCCTGCTGCTTACGTTCTCAACACGGACCCGATGGATCGGCCCGGTGAACATTGGGTGGCCGTGTACTTGACAGGGCGAATACTTTGACCCGTACGGCCTGCCACCCCTCCATCCCGATTTAACAGACTTCATGGATCAAGGCACAGAGACGTGGTGTTGGAACAGTCAAACGTTGCAAAGCCTGACCAGTAGCGTGTGCGGACAATATTGCTTATTTTACCTGTACCATCGATGCCGGGGAAGACCCTTATCTACCATCGTACAGATGTTTGACGAGTACCCCAAGGCCGAGGAACGCGATGTACTCGTATATGACTGGGCCGCCCATCATTTCAATGTACAAGCCCCGTTCTGGGCTTAAGTTCTTTCAATGTACACAAGCCCGCTGTTCTGGGCTTAAGTTTACAAGCCCCCTGTTCTGGGCTTCAGTTCTTTCAATGTACAAGCCCCCTGTTCCGGGCTTCAGTTTTCACGTGGTTGTTCTCACGTTGTTGTTGTTACTGAATAAAAAACAAAATGAGATCTCACCAAAAAACCCTGTCTTGTGTGTTTTCTATATGAGCATAATGCATGAAACTGGCTCTGAACACCGTATTGGCCAATCAGTGGCCTAGAATGGAGCCAAAGGTAACCCATCCATGTCCAGAAAACATTACCCGGGTGTACAAGAACCCGGATGTAGGCGCGGACGTAGGTGAAAGCATCCCATTACCCGGATGTAGGCGCAGACGTGAGCGAAATTCTAGTACCCGTCCATTGGTTCTTTTATCGATCGCTCATTGGCTCTTTTTCTCGACCGCTGATTGGTCCAAATGGAACTGCCCATCCTTCCCAGGTTAATCCGCTGATTGGTCCAAATGGAACTGCCCATCCTTCCCAGGTTAATTTACAATCCCCTTTTGGGGTTCAAGCTCTGTATATCGATGCCGCAACATTGTCTCCGAACCTTGCCGAAAGGGAGACCTTGGACCTTTTGACCTGGATGTGACCTTTGACCTTTTGACCCGACATTCATCCGCGCACTGCCGGTGATGACGCGCGCGCGCGCTGCGGCCGGAGAACCCGCGCGCGCGCGCTGCGGCCGGGGCGGGCCTGGCCGGGCCGGGGAAAACCCCGGAGGTTGAACATCCGGACGTCTAAGACAACATTGGAACTCTTCTGGGTTTGAAGGTGAAACCCGGAAGTGACGTCACAACCCACGTGACCTGCGCAGCAGAATGGAAACGACACCCTGGTCTAGCCCCCTCACATAGGCTTCACATTGATACCTCACTCGATCCAATCGGCCCACTAGTGGCTCCCCTAGATCCCAAAACGTCTATTTCCATACACTTTGTCTATTACGCATGCGCAGAATGACGATATTCCTACCCCACATCCATCCCATCGGTTGCCCCCTCACATAGGCTTCACATTGATACCTCACTCGACCCCATCGGGCCATTAGTGGCCCACCTAGATCCCACCCCGTATGGACCTATACACCCATGCCATGCAGCATAGGCCTATGGGCCTACCCAGGCCTCGGTGACTTTTTCCAAAAATTTCACCGTTTCGCTCCGGGACCCTTCCCATCGTGTTCTAAATGACGAGACGTGAAAAACAAATCCAAGCAACCCATATCCCAATGAACGTGTGTGAATTTCCCAGGTTGGACCTATACCCCCATGGCCAGCCTATGGGCCTATATACAGACCTCGGTGACTTTTCCCAAAAATTTCACCGATTCGCTCCGGGACCCTTCCCATTGTCATTTTCTTGGCGAGACGAGAAAAACGCGACCCCACAAGCCATAGTAAAGCCCACGAAAAAAACTGACCATCCCCATACCCCATACAGGCATTTTCCCTTATATTGTATAATACAGACCCCTATTGTAGGGGTAAAGTCCGTGTTCCGCTTTTTATAGTTTCGGGGGAAAATCCTAATTTTACATGCATCCACCCCATTGACTTGATAGGCAGGTCCCAGTAAGCCCGGGGACCGATATTAGCCCTTTTGGCTAGGGTTGATAGGGGTTTTCCCCTATTTTAGGGGTAAAGTCCGTATTCCGCTTTTCATATTTTCGGGAAAAAATCCTAATTTTACATGCACCCACCCCATTGACTTGATAGGCAGGTCCCAATAAGCCCGGGGACCGATATTAGCCCTTTTGACTAGGGTTGATAGGTGTTTTCCCCTATTTTAGGGTAAAGTCCGTGTTCCGCTTTTTATAGTTTCGGGGAAAAATCCTAATTTTACATGCACCCACCCATGACTGGATGCCCCTTCACGAACGCTTCACTTTGATACCTCACTCGACCCAATCGGACCATGCAGCGTATTTCAAGTCTGGGGACTACTTTTTCTCCGCGGAAGCTTTTTCCCGCGACCGCATCACCACCAGACCGCATCACCGCGAAGGAATACACACGCCCGATTCACGCAGACCGGAAGTGACGTCATACATGACGTCACACTTCAGTACATGTCCTATCATGTTCAGTCATACGGGACTGGTGGCGCCCCCTGGCGGATGCAAGAGTTATCTCTCCCGGCAAAATGCGACTCGAAATATTGTCTACCTACTACTAAAAACCCCAGTACATGTTCCTCTCACCGAAAAGACACGGAGATGAACGACATCCCCACAGACAGGTCAGTACATCTCCTATCATCCTCACAAGTCACGCCCCATTCACCCAAATCGGAAGTGACGTCATACGGCAAGGTCACGCTCCATTCACCCAGACCGGAAGTGACGTCATACGGGACAGCGCCCCCTGGTGGAAAAAAGGGAACCAAGAGTTACCTCCCTGGAAAATGGGGGCCTTCGTGCTGTCTCCCTACTACTATCGTAGCTATATAGCTGAAATGTTGCTGAACCTCAATTGAACCTGAATATTGTTAAACCTTATTCTCTCTCTCTCTCTCCCAATTCAAACAGAATGAAAATAAATTACCTTATTCCGTTACAAGGCAGCATTTCGGCAGAAATGCCTAGTATGATATAACAAAGAGTAAATGACATGTACTGAACAAATGAAATAAAAAATATTGTTTTTTATTATTATTATAAAAAGAGGGTATTAACACTGTACACCTCGCAAACAAACTTGTATACTATGTGGCAGGCAAACTTGAATTGCCCGAGGGGCTTCATTATATACATGTCCATTTCACGATAAAAAAATTGTTGCGAATGTATTTATTGTAAGTTTCCTACATTCAGGAGGGCAGTATACTTAACAAGCCAACTTGTAGTCAGCTTTGCTTGAGGGGCTTCGTTATCGACATGTACATTCACGATGAAAAATTGTCACGAATTTATTGTAAGTTTCCTACTAAAAAGATAAAAAAAAAAATTCAGATTGCATGTGATGAAAACCCCGAAAGTTTTAGATTTTTCCATTTTTGAAATCGGGTTATATGAAGGCAAAGTGGCTAAAATAACACATATCTCCATCTAATATTCACTGTAGACTTAAATAAATACATCCCAAATTTATTTCAAATAATCTTGAGTCATTGTCCAGTATTACCTGAATCATAGAGAAAGCGTGTGGGCCTATATTTTTTTTTTTACCGAACTAATTCTCTTCGCATGGGCTTTCAGAATCTGCTGGGGGCAAGTGAAATTGAATTTGTACTTGCCCGACATGGCAAGTGGATCTAGATCCAATCAAATCATTTCAAATCCAATCTTTCACTATTGGATGAAGAAGTGTCTTTCTTGTTCATCTGAATCCATTTATCTATTCCTGTAATGTTCGTATCTAAGAATAAACACTCAGAAACTCGTGTTCGAAACACAACTGTAATTCACATCAACTTCCCGCACATGGCGTGCGACACACAGACAGACTCGCTGGTTACATATAAGTATATGACCGCGCTGTGAACCGACACGGACTATAGCGGTACAAACACAACATCCCTCCTCCTTTTAGATTGCAACTATATCTGAATGTAATCACTATGTTACTTATAGGGTGTGTTCGAAGTTATCTGGCCAAAAATATCTGAATGAATATGCATGCAATAACCATGTTAACTATGAAACTGGAACAATGTAAATGTTACTTCGATAGTCCATCGATTAAAACTTTAAACTGTCAATGTTCATCAACACTGATTGTCAATGCTTTCCGAAGATTAAGATTGTCAACTTTGTGTATCATGTCCATGTCTGAATAAAACCAAAAATATAAAGAACCGAATTCTTATGTTATCTTTTAACTTTCAACTCCATTAACGTTAATTCACTAGTAGTTCAAAGTGTTAACTTATTCAAAAGTCAATGCTATCGCATTAGGTTTTTGGACACTTTGGATACTGTCATAAATGAATTGACTCAGGTCACATAATCCTGAAGATAACGTGGTTGCCTGGTATGGCGTCGAGACCTCTGGATCGGCTGAGGGTCTGGTTGATTGTTACGGTCAACATCAACATCGTCGATGCTGGAGTCGTCATCCACACAATCCGGAACGTCCAATTTCGAACCACCAAGGAATAGTTTCACATGGGACACATTTCGGCGTATCTGCCGTCCCTTGTTCTCAAGAGTTACTGAATTTCCATTCCGCTCTGTTACCATGTAGGGATCTCTCTCAAACATTGAAGTCAGTTTGTTTTTCCGCTTTTGCATCAGGAGGACCGTATTCCCAACTTGAATCGGAGAACGCCTCGCTGCGCGCTTCTTATCTGCGTAGACCTTTCCCTTCTTCTTCTGAGATTGATCTCGGAGACGCGAATTCCTGTGGCTGTGTTTTCTGGAGTCTGGAATCCGCGGAAGTTTCGTTCTGAATTTCCGTCCACATAGTAACTCTGCAGGGCTAACACCTGTAGTCGCGTGCGGTGTGGTTCTGTATGCCAACAGAAACTTTGGCAGTGCCTTTTTCCAGTCTCTGGATTCTGTGCATGTTGTGCGAATGGACTTCAACAGTGTTCTATTCAGTCTCTCAACAGTGCCGTTTGCTTGCGGCCAGTAGGGCGTAACTTTCCTATGTTTCACCCCAATTTCTGACATATACTTCTGAAATTCCTCAGAGACTATTTGTGGTCCATTGTCACTCGTTATAGTCTCAGGATATCCTTGTCGCGCGAATATCTTTTCCAACGACCCGATCAAAGCAGTTGACGTGACCGATTTCATCAGTGCTACCTCTGGCCAACGAGAGAACAGGTCGACAACTACAAGCAGACTATCTCCGCTTGGGAACGGCCCGAGAAAATCCAACGAAATGTCCTGCCACGGTTTATCAGGCAATTCCGTAGACAGTATTGGTTCGGGTGGGGGTGGCGAACCAACCACTTGACATGCTGGGCAGTGCGCGACTAGTTTTTCGACATCTCGGTCAATCCCTGGCCACCAAACAGTTTCTCTCAACCGCTGCTTTGTGCGAACGATCCCCTGGTGACCTTCATGTGCAACTTGTAGAGCCTTAGACTGAAGTGTTTCTGGTATCACCAACCTGGAACTTCTCAAGATCACGTCATTGTACACAGAGAGTTCGTCGCGAACAATTTTATACGCGGATAATCTGGCGTCACACCTAGACCAGTGACGTGTCTGAATACAGTTTTTCACTTGTTGGAGAAGACAATCGCGTTCGGTTGCCTGGCCTATTTCACTTAGACTCATTGCTTGTGGCACAGCGTTTCTTGCCACATAGTTTATGTACTCCTCCGCGACATTCCGTTTCTCGCGCTCACTCTGTTTCACACGTAGCAGTCTAGACAACACATCTGCTGCGTTCGTCTTTCCAGGTCGATAGTGGACTGTGAACTTGTAGGGTTGTAACCGTAATACCCATCTTTCTATGCGAGCCGGAGGTTTTGACGATGCACTGTAGATCACTTCTAAGGGTTTGTGATCCGTAATCATTTCAAACTCCATTCCATACAGGTAGATGTGGAACCGTTCGCAACTCCACACAACGGCCAAAGCTTCTCTTTCCGTCTGACTATATCGCCTTTCGACATCTGTCAGCGATCGACTAGCATAGGCTACTGGTCGAAAATATCCATCTGGTTGCTCCTGCATCAGAATAGCCCCTAGACCGACGGGACTAGCATCGACCACCACTTGAGTACGAGCCTTGCCACTGTAATAGGCCATCACGTCCGCGCTGGACAATCTCTGTTTGAGCTCCTCAAAAGCATCAGTTTGTTCTCTACCCCAGTGCCATCCTGATTTAGCTCGAGTAAGTCGCCTCAGTGGTTCAGCCACTGTAGCGAAGTCAGCAATGAAACGACTCATGTAGTTAGCCAGTCCGAGAAAACTTCTCACTTCTGCTGCATTGCTGGGCTGTCGAAATCCATCACGGCCTTGATTTTCTCATCATCTGGACCGATGCCACGAGCAGAAAGGACATGGCCCATGAATACCAGTCGACTCATGTTGAATCTGCATTTTGCCAGGTTGAGGGTTAATCCTACCTCCTCTAGGCGATTCAATACCTTTTTGAGGTGTGCATCATGCTCAGCTTGTGTCGTACCAAATATGACACAATCATCGGAAATGTTCCGTACTCCTTCGCATTCTTGAAGAGTTTGCTGGATGATGTTTTGGTACATTTCTGGAGCCGAGGAAATGCCAAACATTAGCCTACGGTACCTGTAGACACCTTCCGAAGTGGAAAAACATGTTATTTGCCGCGACTCCTCATCCAATTCGATCTGATGATACCCCCATTTGAGGTCGAGCTTCGAAAACACTGTGGCCCCATTCAGGTCATTAAGAACTTCATCAATAGTCGGTATTGGATGTCTCTCTCTAATAACTGCCTCATTGGCTCTGCGCATGTCGACACAAACGCGCACTTCACCGTTTGGTTTTGGAACAACTACTAAGGGCGATAACCATGGTGTTGGGCCTTTAACTTTCTCAATAACTTCGAGACGCTCCAACTCTGCAATTTTGTCAGACACTGCTTGTCTAACGTTGAACGGTAAGCGTCGTAGTGGTTGGGCTACCGGTTTCACATCAGGGTTCACGTGAATCTTGGCCTGGAAATTTTCCAATTTTCCCAACCCGGAAAACAAAGCACTGTGCTTTTTGACAATATCAGACTCTTCTGTGAGCACATTTACTTGTGGTCCCACATGTAACAGTCCAAGTTCGATTGCGGTTTTACGACCTAGCAATGGAACGCTCGAACCATGAACAACAATGAAATCTGCTGTAACAGAAATGTTATCAGTTTTTGCAGTAGCCTGAAATTTCCCTTTCACATCCAATGGTTTACCTGAACCATAAGGATACAGTTTCGTCATAGTCGGTTCTAGTTTGACATCCTGTTTTGAAAGCTCATGCCAGACATCAGCACCAACGATATTCGCGGTTGCACCAGAATCGATCAGCATTTCTACAGGAGTATTTGCGACAAGAACCGTTATTTTCCCGGAATCCAGTGATGAAGGTTTAACAGTGAACACATATTCATCGTCTGATGAATCAGTTTCAGAAAACTGTTGTAAAAAATGTACATTGCTGTTACCCCATTTCTGTTTCCCTTGACTCGGGACTCCCATTTTTACTCTACTGTTGGACTTGTGCTGTCCAGATTTGCACATAACTTGAAGATGCCCAATTTTTCCACACGAATAACATTGTTTCTCCTTTGCGTATGTACAGTCTTTTGCGATGTGCGATGTATGTCCACAACGAAAACATTGGCGTTGTGAACGCTGTGGAAAATGCTGCCTGTTAGATGGTGGAGTACCTGTTTTGTTTGTTTTGTGGTGAACAGCATTTACAGAAGCATGTTTACTAGCCCCTGCACCATTTCCATTTCAGATGCATGTTTATCTGCAGCTTCCATACTTCTAGCGATACTCTGGGCAAGTTCCAATGTTAAATTTGTTTGACGTAATAAACGACGTCTCAGCTGTGATGAAGAGCATTTGTCAGTTATTTGATCACAGATCATGGCTTCGGCTAAATTTTCAAACTCACACGTAGCCGCTAACTTGCGTAGCCTGGTAACAAAAGAATCAATACTCTCACCTGGGTCTTGAGTTGCTTGTCGAAACATATGTCTTTCAAATGTTAGATTCTTCTTCGGCTTGAAATATCCATCTAATAGTTCACTGGCTGCTTTAAAGTCAGTACCTGTGTCGCCTAGGGTGTCGTATATTTCTTGCACCCTGGGACCTGCGATATGCAAAAACAAAGCACGTTTTTGCTTGTCATCTGGGACTCCTACACTACAGCAGTCACGTACAAATCAAACGATTTGCGCCAAGCCTCCCAACGAGGTGCAAGTCCGCTGACATCGCCAGAACAGTCAAATGCCGCAACAGGTGGAATATCCAGTACTTTCGCCATGTTCCCAATGTTCTTAACGTTTTCCTCGTCGCCAATGTAATGTTCGTATCTAAGAATAAACACTCAGAAACTCGTGTTCGAAACACAACTGTAATTCACATCAACTTCCCGCACATGGCGTGCGACACACAGACAGACTCGCTGGTTACATATAAGTATATGACCGCGCTGTGAACCGACACGGACTATAGCGGTACAGACGGTTCCTATAGTTGATATTGTGGTCACAATGTGAGGGCAACTAGATCTCAATCATTCAGGGCAATCAGTTTAAGCTTTTAGCTAGCCCTGATGTCCACCACCTGAAAAAGTAAAATTACACCACTGGGATTCATTCCTAAGGTACCGTACGTGTAAAAATGCGATAATCAGGAGATGCCGTCTCGTGCGAAAGATGGGTTTTCGCTAGTATGTAACTATTGTTAGATCCGGCGGGTCTTTCTCTATCATCCTCCATAATGCAGGTTTGTATACTCCGTACCAGCACTTTAGTTCAAAGGGGATGCAATATAAGACACATTAATTTGCTGGCTTCTAATTGTCCCCCGCTACTTAGTAGGGGGACTTAGAAACACCGGTGTCCGTAATTCCGTAATTCCGTAGTTCCGTAATTCCGTAGTTCCGTAATTCCGTAAGATTTTCTTGTCCGGACAATAACTCGTGAACGATTTAACCGATCAACTTCAAACTTGGGGTGTGCCTTGACATTGGCGAGAGGACGGTTGGGATTGTTTTTCGGCAATGTGCATAATCCAATATGGCCGCTGTCAGCCATTTTGGATTATAAGCAGTTGGATCTTAGATTTTCTTGTCCGGACAATAACTCGTGAACGATTTAACTGATCAACTTAAAACTTGGTGTGTGCCTTGACATTGGTGAGAGGACGGTTGGGATTGTTTTTCAGCAATGTGCGTAATCTAATATGGCCGCCGTCAGCCATATTGGATTATAAGCAGTTGGATCTTAGATTTTCTTGACCGGACAATAACTTGTGAACGATTTAACCGATCAACTTCAAACTTGGGGTGTGCCTTGACATTGGTGAGAGGACGGTTGGGATTGTTTTTCAGCAATGTGCGTAATCTAATATGGCCGCCGTCAGCCATATTGGATTATAAGCAGTTGGATCTTAGATTTTCTTGTCCGGACAATAACTTGTGAACGATTTAACCGATCAACTTCAAACTTGGGGTGTGCCTTGACATTGGTGAGAGGACGGTTGGGATTGTTTTTCAGCAATGTGCGTAATCTAATATGGCCGCCGTCAGCCATATTGGATTATAAGCAGGTGGATCTTGTCCGGACAATAACTCAAGAACGATTCAACCGACCTACTTCATATGTGGGGAGTGCCTTGACATTGTTGAGAGGAGGATTAGGATTGTTTTTCAAGGACGTGCTTAATCCAATATGGCCACCATCAGCCATACTGGATTTCATTGGATTTTAAGCAGTTTTATCTTGTCCGGACAATAACTGGAGTACGATTCAACTGATCTACTTCAAACTTGGGAAGTGCCTTGACATCGGTGAGAGGACGGTTGGGATTGTTTTTCAGCAATGTGCATAATCCAATATGGCCGCCGTCATCCATATTGGATTATAAGCAGTTGGATCTTAGATTTTGTTGTCCGGACAATAACTCGTGAACGATTTAACCGATCAACTTCAAACTTGGGGTGTGCCTTGACATTGGTGAGAGGACGGTTGGGATTGTTTTCAGCAATGTGCGTAATCTAATATGGCCGCCGTCAGCCATATTGGATTATAAGCAGTTAGATCTTGCCCGGACAATAACTCGAGAACGATTCAACCGATCTACTTCATACCTGGGGAGTGCCTTGACATTGTTGAGAGGAGGATTAGGATTGTTTTTCAAGGACATGCTTAATCCAATATGGCCACCATCGGCCATACTGGATTTCATTGGATTTTAAGCAGTTTGATCTTGTCCGGACAATAGCTGGAGTACGATTCAACTGATCTACTTCAAACTTGGGGAGTCTCTGACCTTGGTGAGATCCCGGTTAGGATTGCGTTTTATGAACAAGCATAATCCAATTTGGCTGCCATCAACCAGCGATATTGGATTATGTTGCATTTTAAGCAGTTGCATCTTGTCTGGACAACAACTCTAGAATAATTCAACTGATCGACTTCAAACTTGCAGTTTGGCTTGACATCGGTGAGAGGACAGTTGTCATTGCTTTTCAGTTACCTGTGTAATCCAAGATGGCCACCATCAGTCATCTTAGATTTTCAGCATTTAGATTTTGTCTGGACAATAACTCTAGAACGATTCAACCAATCTACTTCAAACTTGGAGAGTGCATGGACATTGGTGAGAGGACAGTTGGTACATGTATTATGTTTTATTGATGTGCATAATCCAATATGGGTGCCATCCGCTATATTAGATTATGTTAAAGATGTAATCAGCCTCAAATCTGGGATGAAATCAATGTCTCTCAAACTCAGCGAAAGTGACATATGTTACAACAGATACTAAATGAAACACATTTGACCACAAAAAACTGAACTTGTTTCTACCATTCACGAGAAAATAGAAGGAATTGATCTTTAAAAATAAACGCTATGGCATGCCGTTTATTTTTCCACGGCCGTGTCAACAAGCTACGTATGGTGCATTCTACCAACGTATACTGTGCGACATTACCGAACCGTCGGCACGAGCCATGACGTTATCCCATGGCTGCAGGTGTGCAGCATTCAAATTCGTGAGCGTCGCTACGTCGCTGATACGTCACGCAGTGACGTCATTTTCCTCCCCGCGTACAACACACACTCAATGGCGAGACAGAAAAGCCGTCGAAGCGGACAGAGTTACAAATTTCTCTGACAAGATATTCTTGCATTCGTTGTATATGACGATCCCACTATCATCAAATATAATACATATGATGCTTTGGTAATCTTCCCTGCTGAAAAAAACGCACAGGAGAGAGTTTACACAATCCATCCATTTTGAGGCTGAAACATCTTTAAGCTCATCAGCGATATCTCCATTTTCAAATCATACTCTTCATCAATGATATGAGATATCATCGACCAAAAAAAATCGACCATAGAGGTCCATGGCCCCCGCAGCAGCAGCGCCAGTAATCCACCATAAATGGTGCTGCTAGCGGGGGACATGGACCTCTATGGTCGATTTTTTTTTTTAAATATGGGCGAATTCGAGAAAGGTCATGAGGTTATGAAGGCTGTTCGGAAAGTCTATTAATAAATGACTGATCTTAGTCCTGACGAATTCGTCTTCTGTCATGGCTCGGCTTTGTCAGATGAACCATAGGGCTAATGTTCTGCATACCATTTACACAGTAGAGAAAGGGGCCACCGAAGCTATAAGCTTATTGCGTAAATAAGTGGAAATGTAACTCACAGAGCATGGACTGTTACATATTGGTACGGTACCATAACAAATATAGGCATTTTGAAAAATGAGGGTCACGTTTACTTATCAGAGAACGCCCCTATTTATTTGGTTAACCCAGAAAGTCGTTTGTAGCACAAAAACACACGGTAATTTAAACAAGCGACCAAAATTTAGCCCAAATTACAGGGCTGTAAAGGTTGCCAAACTTAAGCTGTAGTCCTTGGAATACCGTATACTTCGACGGGCAGGTCTGTTAAACATTTAAGTACCCGGGTAGTCGAGTAAAAAATGGAATTCGTCGCATGTTTTCGGTTTCACAAAAATTGCAGAAATAGCTTTTCGGTAATATATTTTCATAGATTTTTTTCTTTCGATCGGCAGATTCTAATTACTAACTCTAAATGTACAAAGTGAAAACTAGGCTGAATTTTCAGGTAACATACAATATTCAGTCTTGTAAGTGGGAAAAAAATGGCGTTTAAATTCTGATCGGTTAGACGATGAGCCCCGGATAAACTTGGACCGCAAGTGGAAGCGCCATCTATCCATAAATGACTATCCATGAGTCACTTTCATAGAGTTGTTTCCCATTATGTCATATGAAACAAATCTGCACGCATCCACGTTTGGTGTTTCGTAAACCGAGACTTATCAGCCAATGTTCCCTCTTCCTCGTAAAACTATACTTAATTTTTCAGTGTTGTAGATGCGTGTGAGCGTTAGCCCATGGATTATTTATGACGTATAAAAAGTTTAATATTGCTCGTCGATATTGACTGAAATATTGCTTAACGCGACGTTAAAGGACGTGGCGCGGTTTATCGAACTTTTGGCCCACATGAACTGCGGCATAAAGCAGAGCATTTGTGTATACCGGTACTCAGAATAATTACAAAGCATTCAATATTATGATTCTCGAATATCAGTACCGGAAAGAGGCGTATTTGTGCGAATTCGTTGGTTTTGAGGTGAAACAACTTCGTTTTCTGTCTGTAAACATATGACCATCGATATATTTTTTTATATCTGGCGGTGACATAGTTCATCATTTTCCAACAGATGACTTGATAAGGCTGTTACATCATCGCTCTGAAATATTTGTATCTAATACCGCTCAAGCCGGTACAAGAGACCGTGCGGTCATATTCAAGATGGCCACATGAACAGCTACAATAAAAGTGTGGCTTGCATACACGTCATCACAGGGATCACTTCTGGTTCTAATGATGTTTTTTTAGAAATATGTAGTCTGTATATTCGTCTGTAGGGTCATATGACATCTTGTCAGTACGATGGCATCGTATTCTACCACCCTTTTAATGTTGTCATTAATTGTTGCTTGTGTATGTTGAGATTCTGCTGGTGGACAATTCGTCCCCAAGGATTGCCCTCTGTACAAATCAGTTTGATTGTTGTATTGTGACTGTAAACATGGGGGAGAATGAAGCGCTTGGTCGGCGTCGGGCCTCACAGGTATTTGTTCTGACTACGAACTTGCATTCCATAAATATTGTCTTGTTTGGGCCGTTTCTTTTTTTTCTGTCTGGTTGTCGCATAACTCATCATTTTCCAACAGATGACTTGATAGGGCTATTACATCATTGGTATGAAATATTTGTATCTTAATACCACTCAAGCCGGAGCTAGGGGCCGTGTGGTCATATATTTCAAGATGTCCACATGAACAGTTACAATAGAAAAGTTTGGCTGGGATATGAATCATCATATTGACTGTGGGGTCATATGAATTCTTGTCAGTACTCTGGTATCGTTTTCCACCACAAGGTCACAATGTGATGCATATCCACATTTATCTGCCTGTTTGGTGGCCATATTTTACAACGCCGATACAACGGAAACAGACTAAAAGATAAAATGTTCAGTAAATAGTCTTTACATGTGGAACGGCATTCACAGCTCCCAAGTAGCGTTTCCGAGAGCTCTCCGATGAGATATGAATCGTGTATGTACGTCGAGTGATTCCTGATTTAGGAATGGGTGACAGTGTTCGCTGAAATCCATTGTCTTCTCAGTTTGGATAACAGTCGGATTTGTTTCAAAATCGGGATCATGCGATTAGAAGCGTCTGAACCGTCATTCATAATTCAGCCGTCGTCCATTAAATAATATCCGCGTCCATAATCCAAAGACCTATTCCATATTCCAAATAACAGCATTAGCAACAAATTCAAAAAGATAATCATAAACATAGGCTAGTTTCCTGCAAGAGAGTAGCCGTCAACAGTTTTCAATGATGCCGGCAAGACATCATGATGTTCCAAACATATCAAATCCGTATGATATCGCTGATCGCTGATGACACTACAATGCTGTAAAAACAGAGACAGACAAAGTGACATTATAGATTGAAATATACACCAGGAGAAGAAAGATTGATATACAATGTCATGCGCGTCGCTAGGATTTTTCAAGGGGGGGTCGATTATCATAGCACTTTAGGCGAGGGTCCAGGGGCCGCCTAGGCCCCGGAAGCTCCGGGGTCCTAGATGGTCGGAGATGCGTTCTAAGCGTTTTCCCGGAATTAAATCTCAACATAATGTATGCAGACTTAGGGTTATATTATATAGCTCTGAGACCTTAGGTGGCCTGAGATGCATTCTGAGTGATTTCCAACAGTTAAACTAACACATCATTTGTCAAATATCAGTGTTATATTTTATTCTCTTATTTTGAAAACACAATAATAATGCTTTGGACCGATATACCTCGTAGGCTAACCTAGTGGCGTCGGAACGTAATTGAAAGTGGAGGGCCCACTATCACAGCCCAACAAGCGGGGGTCCAGGGGCCGCCTAGGCCCCGTAAGCTCCGGAGTCCTATAGATCGCCGGAGATGCGTTCTGAACGCTTTTCCGGAAATAAAACTGATCATACTGCATGCACATTTATGATTCTATTTTCACGATTTATGATTCTATTTTCACGCAATTATAAGCATGCATCGATATTGAAAAAAATCGCACCTCATATCTGCATTCATTTGACGTTCTAGGTATATTTATAACATTCAAAACGATGACTTTTAGTTCTTGGGAGGGAAACCAATATGCCTACCGATACGATTCATTCACACAAAGATAAAACAAGAAAATCCTCACAGCCCAACAGGCGAGGGTCCACGGGCCGCTTAGGCCCGGAAGCTCCGAAGTTCCAGATCTCCAGAGATGCGTTCTAAGCGTTTTCCCAGAAATAAATTCGAACATAATGTATGCAGATTTATGGTTCTATTTTCACGTATGTTTCGCATTTTTAAGCACATATCGATATTGAAAAAATCGTACTTCATGCCTGAATCCATTTGACTTTCTAGTTATATTTAACACATGAAAAAAAACATATAAAAAACGGCCATCATGGAACATTATAGAACCAATATGATAGCGATTCATTTACACAAAGCTAAGCGATCCTGACAGTCGAGGGTCCAGGGGCCGCCTAGGTCCCGGAAGCCCCGGAGTCTCCGGTTGCCGGAGATGCGTTTTTCGCGTTTTTACTGAAACAAATCTGAACACAATGTATATAGATTTATGGTTCTATTTTCACATCTGTTTCGCATAAACCCGCATCGATATTGAAGAATATGCCGGACTCCATTTGACTTCCTGAGGTGGAGTCTTATGAACAGAGATACAGCTCTTTCATAATCCACTTTATGACCATCATGAGCGCCAAAGCGTATACTCATGAGCGCCAAAGCGGAAATTCATGAGCGCCAAAGCGGAAAGTCGCGGTGAGCCCATTGTTGAGCGAACTGACGCGTCACTACTGGAACGAAGCATGCTTACGTTTCTGGAGACGGACATTTTTTATTTCATTCTTTTCCCTTTTGTTTGATTTGTTTTCGTTTTCTGCTTTTAGCTTTTTCTTCTTTTTTTTTTTTGGCGCGTCCAAGGGGGGGTCGTTCGCACCTGACGACCCCCCCCCTAGCGACGCCCCTGAATGTAGATTCACTTTGCAATCATTCAGGGTTTACAGACTACCTCCCAATCGATTCCAGATAGGCTATCACTTCACAACAGTCTGTAAAGATAGTTATCATGTATTTTACGATAATTCGCTCCTGGGCCAACCGATATATAGAAGAAAAGGGGATATACACAGACTGGGCAATGATTTGGACTCTTACGGTATTACAGATTTCCTGGTACTATATTTGTTTACTCATATTTTTTCAACGATACAAGACAATACTGTAAAAGGAGCCGTCCGTCTGTCCGTGCGTTCGTCCGTAACGCTACGATACAATGTTGCAATGGAAATGTTAATCCGATTGTTGTATAACGTCACAGTACGACGCTGTAATGGAAATACGATTTATATCCAATTATGTTCAGCATGATACTTTCTTGGTAAAGCACAGACACTTGTGCTGGATTGGCCAATCCCGTGCGAGACTCCAACCCGCGCCCTTGGAGATCGGAACCAAATCGTCAACAGTATAAAAGGCAAGCGCTCTATTCCACTCGGCTTCCGCAGCTTCTACTAAGAGGAAGTTGGCCGATCGGAGTCTATATTACGTAGTTTAGATAACGTGAGTAAAACAATTACAGTACACGGAAGTCTGTACCGTAAGTTACCAAATCATTGCTTTTCTTATATTTATCGATTGGGCCAGGAGTGAAATTCGGTTGTTGAATAACGTCACAGTAAAACCCTGGTATGGAAATGTTAATTCGATTGTTTCATAGCGTCACAGTACGACGTTGTAATGGAAAATTGTTGCATAACGTCACAGTACGACGTTACACTGGATACATGTTATCGCAAAATTAGGATGGGCGTCCCTTATTTCTTCTGCACATGAAATACGATGAACGACGGTGATATAGATATAGTCGCATTGATTTGCTCTCCAACATTCTTGTTAGTAATGGCTAACAAAATATATGTCGTGCAAAGTATCAACTCCCGTAATTGTTCAAAATGACACACAGACGATCACATGAGTATGAGCTATAATGGAAGGGCTGTATCATTTTGCCTCTGGCGGTACAGGAGACTACCAAATTGATAGCGCCCGTCAATTAAATGACAACCAATGTTTGTCACATTTACGGTCTAGTAGACTAACCGTATGATAAACCTAATCATGTGTTTCGCTGTCGCTGAATCATACAGACCTAGAATTCTAGGAAAAACACAAACATGAAAGCGTATGCTTCAAAATAGGTCACACATGTACCGACCAGCTTTATTAAGTGCACTTGGGGAAACGGCTAACCGTTATAGTATATAGACTGCATGGTACTAACATGCGATAGAGACCGACAACAAGAGAATGTCAACAGTACAAGTAATTTCATAACGGTAAATCGACATCTCCTGTTATTGCGTGTTTGTGATACAAGTTGCCCATAATCGTTGACTATATTGATATCCACAGAGGAGTTTTGAAGTTTGGAATTTCTGCGCTATAGTCATAAAACTTCAGCACTAACCGTGAGCGCCAATTTCACAACGGAAGTTAGGACATTTGCAATCCAAGCGACATGTTCTGCCAAAAAGAGGTGACTTCAGTATAATCAAGCTTCATCTCAGATGTCGCCATTGGCCGCGACCCCTACTCACCTTTAAAGGAAGATCAGGCGTGCTCCTTCCGGTAAGATTGTTGATCCATAGTCCTAGGGTATGACGAGCTTTGCAGAGACGTACACTGGGCCACTGGTAATCGAACTGATTAAGCCTTACAGAGAGCAACACGGTATAACCTTAAGTTGAACGTCTTTGTGTGGACATGGGAAAAGATGGCCAATAAGGAGATAAACGAATCTGGCAATGAGGGAGAAGCCTCAGTTCATGCAAGACGTCTGTCAGACAGCACGTCAACGACATCACCGGTAACTCAAAATGGAAGGAATTTCATGGGAGTGCGAGCCCATGTACTAGAAGTCATTGTCTTCTTTCATCTTGTATGCTTCATAATTGGATTTTACCTGTCCTATCAGTATGTGTATGCTAGAATCTTGAGGGACGAAGAAGAGAATTTTCAAGAAAGGCTGACTGAGTTGTCTTTAACAATCACGGATGAATCACCATGCGGAGGTGGTAGGAACAGTAGTGGAAAAGGCAGTATGGAAATGGTCCAACAAAAGGCCGCTAGATGGCAGGTCTATCTTTCCATCGCCGGCGGAGTTCCGACTCTCTTCACAACAATTATACTAGGAACATATTCGGATAAAATCGGACGAAGAGTGCTTCTCGTTTTTCCGGCATGTGGTTCGGTTTTGTGGGCAATGTGCTACGGTTGCGTTATTTACTGGAACTTGCCTATCTCCGTTCTTCTTATTGCGCATGCTCTGGATGGCGCCTCCGGACAGCTTCCAGTTGTTTTTCTAGCAGCGTTTGCATACACGTCAGACGTAACCAGCAACGGAAAGAAACGCTCCTTCCAGATGGCGTTGATCGAGTCTTTGACTGGTTTTGCTATTGGAGCGTCCACGCTGGGTGTAGGCTATATGATCAAAACTGTTGGATTCCTATGGCCAAATGTGGTTATAATAGCAGTCGCTTTGGTGAATCTGATTTTTGTCCTATTTTGCCTTCCCGAGAGTAAACCTCGCGTGGTTGAACCTGATTGGACCGTGTGGCAATACTTGAAAAGAGTGTTCCAGTTTTACTTCAGCAAACAGGACACCAATCGCAGAAACTGTTACATCGTGTGTTGGGTTATTTTCCTCCTCTCCTCTACGATCCTGATTGGTTCCCCGGGAGTGGAAACTCTTTATCAACTGAACATGCCTTTGTGCTGGGATTCTGTGAAGATAGGTCAGTTTGGGGCGATTCGCTCCGTCACCCAGTCCATAGCTTCTGTGATCATCGTGAAAGCCTTGCAGTGCTGCCTCTCCGATTCAGGTATTGCCATTGTGGCTTGTTGCTCACGTCTGGCGGCCTTCGTCGTTGAAGGATTTGCAGGGACGGACGCTATGATGTATTCTGGTGAGTTTGAGTCTGTTGATAAATTTCGTTCATTTGTTGCTAAGGTAAGTCATTGACTAGTTAGCACGGAGATTTGTTAATCCAGTCAATAACTAAAGCGCAAATGGTATAAATTACAAATGAGCAATGTGCCAAGTGATGCCCTCTCACTTCAGGCTAGGCTTCGTAGTGGTATAATACGATTTGCAAGGTAACTTTTTAAAAGAAGAAGAATATAATACCAAGTTTACCAGGCAATATACCTATTAAACGCAACATTAAAAGGGTGTTGAAAAACGATGCCGGCGTACTGAAAATAAGTCCTATGACCTCATAGTACCACAAGTGATCCAAGTGATGATTTTATTGTAGCTGTTCATGTGGGCATCTTGAATGACATGACCACACGGCCCCCAGCACCGGCACCAGATACGAATTTTCCATAGCGATGATGTAATAGTCCTATCAAGTCATCTGTTGGAAAATGATGAACCATGTGAGCACTAGATAGTCAAAAAACCGGCCTAGAATGTTTTCATTTTTTCTCTCTATCTTTATTTCTTCAAATATGAGGCATCAGATCCGACAATCAGTATTCAGCCGTCGTCCATGAAAGAATTTCCTCGTCAAGAGTACCATCCCGTTTCTCATATTACATGCATTCTTGCCAAAGGACCCATTGTGAGTGCATGTAAGGGAAGTGGAAACATTTGTTGTTCGGCCCCTGGTAGAAAGCGCCTGACATTGAGTGTTGGCCAGTTCATTTGTTTCCGAAAGTTATGCATTCAGGAAACAGGGCATGATAATGATAAAACAAATTCTGAGAATTCAGTCAGAACAGAGGAAGATACAAGTACAATTTTTAAGTCGTTGGCACGACTGGTTATCGAGATACTTGAGCTGAGAAAAATGCTTGATGGACGGCGGACGGATGGGCAGATGGATGGACAGAAAACAGATCACTAAAATCAGAGTGACACCAAAACCTGATCAGTTCATCGGGCCCTCCCACAAGTCCATTTCTCCAAGTTTTGTGGAATTCATTCAAGTAGCTACTGATATGTGCAACGCACAACAACACGTGAGAGACAGCGGAATTTGAACGAACCGATGAACAGAAAACCAATCAAACGAAAATACGGATAGAACCCGTCATCTAATCAGTTCATGCGGCTCTGTCATAAATGATTTTTCCCAAGTTTCATGCAATTTGGTTGAGTAGGTCTCGCGATATTGAGCGTTCAACAATGCATGACGGACGGGTGACGGACAACACAAACACTATGTATATCCACAGCACTGTTTGAAAATACATAACAAGAACATACAGGAGAGAAGCGGTGAACCTTTTCAATGATATCAGCAAGACATGCTGATGCTCTTCAAATAAAATCCGAATCGCGGAACATTATTCTTTATCCAAATGAATTTTCAAGTCGTTTCCCAGAGCATGTATCTCAGTCACGCCTTGATCGTGGGTGTTCATTTGAATGTCATGGAGATGTAAAACATGATATTGAAACGGCCCATAGTCCCGGGTTAAGCGGAATTAAACACAAATTACGAAATGTAGCGCCAGACATATTGCACGCTACGATCGTATTCTGCTGTCAGTGCACTATTATTATTATAGAATTCGAATAATTTTGAATGGAGGCGTTTGCTGGTAAGCCTTGTTTGACAAGATTGGGAAGCAATATTTTGTGACGTTGATTGAAACCGTCACAACCTGATCATGATCCAGCAAATGGTACCGAGTGAGTTGTATACGCCGTATGCAGGTTCTTCTGGAATATTGCTATCCAGAAATGGGTAGTTAACTATGTCAAAATTGTAATCGTCTCTCTTGTCGTAGAGTCGACGCGAGGGAAAGCTCTGATCATTCTTGTAAATGTATAGGTTCAAATATGATGATCCATCTGGCATATCAGCAGTTTCTTCCAAATCCAGTGAACAACCATCAGAGCGTCGTTAATATAGGGATTATCCAGTGCTAGGGGATCGTCTATATAGCGTTTTATGAATGAGTGAGTAGGATTTAACGTCGTTTTCAACAATGTTTCAGTCATATCACGACGGTGCCTACATGTGCCAGGACACAAGAGTGCTCACAGTTCCTATTATCCTGGACACTGATCAGCCCAGCCAGTACAGCACCCGGTCAAGTATTGACCGGGCTCAACATTGCTTAACTTCGGTGATCTGACAAAAACCGATGTGTCCAATGTGATACGCCGTACCAAACTAGAATGAACGGGCTTTGGAATGGTTATCTTTTGAAAATATCTGCGTATGGGCGGAATAACCTTCTAACCTCTTCCCAGAACAGAATCTTAACAGGAATAACCTTCTAACCTCTTCCCAGAACAGAATCTTCACAGGAATAACCTTCTAACCTCTTCCCAGAACAGAATCTTCACAGGAATAACCTTCTAACCTCTTCCCAGAACAGAATCTTCACAGGAATAACCTTCTAACCTCTTCCTAGAACAGAATCTTCGCAGGAATAACCTTCTAACCTCTTCCCAGAACAGAATCTTCACAGGAATAACCTTCTAACCTCTTCCCAGAACAGAATCTTCACAGGAATAACCTTCTAACCTCTTCCTAGAACAGAATCTTCACAGGAATAACCTTCTAACCTCTTCCCAGAACAGAATCTTCACAGGAATAACCTTCTAACCTCTTCCCAGAACAGAATCTTCACAGGAATAACCTTCTAACCTCTTCCCAGAACAGAATCTTCACAGGAATAACCTTCTAACCTCTTCCCAGAACAGAATCTTCACAGGAATAACCTTCTAACTTCTTCCCAGAACAGAATCTTCACAGGCCCAACTCTTCTCCTCTAACAATTTGACCTCTGATGTTTCATACCTTCTGTGTCTCCCATTCAGTGGCCGTTGTTGGGATGGCTGGCAGTGTCATGATGGCTATGGTCCGAGCAATTATGTCCAAATTGACAGACAAAACACAATACGGTGAGTACAACTTTGCTATTTACTATCATTTATCACCAGACACATTCCATCTTCAGTTACCACGCGGCTACATAACTGCATAGTTCTATGATAATGCGCAGTTCATTTTATCAAACCGCATCTCATGTTTGTCTGTAATACAAATAATTATCGGGATGACCGAAACTGATTCTTGACGATAGCAGGGATGGACAAAGAGAAGGGTCAGATCTGACATTTATTAGCTAGCCGTCGTCCACGATGAAAACCCGCATTCACAATAGAAAGACCTAATCCACAAGACAATATTAGCACCAAACTTCAAGCAAGCTTCAAATACAAATATATAAATTCCTCTCCTAATAAATTAATTTCTTATCAATGATCCTTTTTTTCTTTTTTTTTATATTGTATCTCCGGGACGCTTTGATCTTGACTGTTCATTTTGAACACCATGGAGATATGAAACATAATATCTTGCTGACACCATTGAAAGGATTGACAAGTCTCATTGTGTAACAAACCAGAGAGAGAGAGAGAGAGAGAGAGAGAGCGAGAGAGAGAGAGTTACATTTAATTACATATTCAGCAATATTTCAGCTACACAGCGAAGAGCAATATAACAATCTACCAAAGTACGTCGACAATCCATCAATAACCTAAATTTGATAGACAAAACGCATCGAAGAACTGGTTGCTCGTAACAGACCATGTTCTTCTTGTTAGGGGACCAGGTCCGGAGGACCTAGGTCCCCTATTGAAATCGTTCGGATTATTAGGGGACCAGGTCCGGAGGACCTAGGTCCCCTATTGAAATCGTTCGGATTATTCTTATTATTATTATTATTCCACATGATTTTGCACTGCAGATATCTTAAGAACGATGCGGTGGATTAAGCCAAAACTTACAGGATATGTTCTGGAGGATGAGATCTAATGCATATACTAAGTTGATTCTGATTGGTCAGATCGCTTAGCGGCCATCTTGGATTAGGCTCAAAACCTTCAACGATCTTCTCCTCTGAAACCGCTGAACCGACCGCTGTGAAACTTGGTACACATGATCAATGGACAGAGTTTTGATTGATTGAAATTGTAGTTTAAGGGCCGCTTCCCATTCGGATTTCGCGGCCCATCAACTCAATGTTTTATTTGACTTTCGCGGTACATTACTTTGTTTATTGAATATCTTTTCCAGCGCTAAGTTAATAAATAAATAAATAGGTAAATAATAAATAACAATGAGAGATTAGTAGGAGATATAAATAGAGGTAAATAAGAATCGCTATATGTACAAGTTCGTAAGTCTCTTTCTGTTTTGTTTTGTTTTTTTGGTAAGTTTTTCTGGTAATTGTGAGTTTACTGTAATCGCGTGTATGATTCCTTTGTCTTGGTACCCCTTTGTACACACAAAGCCGTCCAGAAAAAACTGGGAGAACCATGGGCGACTTCAGGATTTTTCTGATCGACTTTTCTAGCGGCGCTCATGGGAACGGGTGGGTTCTTCCAGAAATCTGTGCCTGTAACAATTGCTTGGAGTGTGTATTGGGGCACAGGACGGCAGGTCTACGTCCTATATTGCGTGAAAGTCAAAGGAACATATTCTGTGTTAAGGTGTCTGTTCGGTGTCATCTATGGGGTAGCGTGTCGGTGTGGTCTAGGATGTGGTGTTCTGTTTCTGGACGTTTCTTGTTGTGCGGCGATGTTGGCATTCTTGTGATTGTCATCCGTCTTCTGTTTTTACTCTTGTCCACCATGGTGCTGTTTTATAATATTTGTCGTCATCGGTGTTCTGTTTTAATGCTGGTCTTCCTCGTCTGTGTTCTTCAGTGTTCTGTGCCTGTATTACAAAGAATAGAAGAGTTTGTAGTTTTTTGTTTTCTGGTGTTATATTTTGCCACCGACTGGCACTATCGTGATCTAAGACACACAATAAAAATAACTAATTAGGTACTAAATATTATAAATAACAATATTATTATAATTAAGGCCAAATGTGAATGCTTGATATAACCTATATAGTCTTCTGCCCCTGCTAGAAAACCGGACGGTTAACATTCGTTAACGAGGGTTGGAGGTAAGGGAACACAATTGAAGAAATTAGTATTCATTTTTGTGAGTGACATTATTCGTGTGCGTGGTTGTTTCTTGGATGTGTGCTACTGATTTATGTCCTTGATTGTTGAATTGGTGGCGGCCTTTAGGTTTTAGAGACGAATGTGGTTACCGGCCCACACGGAACATGGTATCTCCGGTGCCCACATTGCCTATATTTTATTCCAAAAGAGAAATTTTGGCCAATATTGTCGCAGGGATGTTGATTGGTCTTGGCCTCCGGTTTTTGAGACTAATGTGGCAACCGGCCCACACGGAACATGGTATCTCCGGTGCCCACATTGCCTATATTTTATTCCAAAAGATAAATTTAGGCCAATGCTGACATAGTTAGTGATGCGCATGCACGGGGGTAGTGTTAGATACTGGAATAATAGCCAGCAGTTTTGATAAAATTGATTAAGGACTTGAATACCTGTTTTCTAATGGGGGGCTTAGGGTTTAATATCGCTGGTAATGTTAAGGGAGTTTTGAGTTTTTTTAATTCGTTTCTAAGTGCCTCGCGTTGTGGGTAGTGTTTTGGGCATTCAAGTAGGACATGTTCTATTGTTTCTTCTACATTGTTGCATGCGGTACAGAGTGGTGAGGTGTTTTTCAGAAGCATGGACAGATGTGATTTAAGTCCGGTTTTGCCTAGTCTTAATCTTGTGATGATGCGGTCTTCACGTTTGCTGTCTATCTGGAATCCACAACTCTGTCTTTTCCCCTTATCTAGAATACTATGTAGCCATCTACCTCGGTTTTCTTCGTTCCATTCTTTTTCCCATTTACTATCTATTCTGGTTCTAATGATGGAATTCAGTTCTTTGGTTCCTAGTCCTATATGCACGTCAGGTGCAGTTTTGGTGAGACTGTCTTTGGCTGTCCTATCGGCGGCTTCGTTTCCCCTAATGTCCACGTGGGCGGGAGTATGGACAGAGTTCTCCCATATTATGACTTTTAAAGTTATTCCGTTAAAAAAGATGGCCGCCATCGACCAATCAAAATGGTCGGATTTTCAAGTAACGGATTTTGACCGGAAAAGTTTTGAAATATATGTTATAGGACATGGCGATCACGAATATGCAAAAATTTTGCTCCCAGGTCACGTGGTTTGGCCGCCATCTTGAATTTTGTGAAAACTTTGCCAATTTTGCAACGGCTTATTCTCTTGAACCCGGGTAGATACGGATTTCTAGGTCACTGCGATATGTCAGGAAGGCCATGGTCTGTTGCACTGAAAGCAAATGTTTTCGATTGGCTGAATAGTTTGTCGGCCATATTGGATTTAGCTCCAAACCATCAACGATCTTCTCTTCTGAAACTGCTGCATCGGTCGTTGCGAAACTTGGTACACATGATCAATGGGCAGAGTTCTCCCACATTATGACTCATAAAGTTCATCGGTTAAAAAAGATGGCCGCCATCAACCAATGAAAATGGTCGGATTTTCAAGTAACGGATTTTGACCGGAAAAGTTATGAAATATATGTTATAGGACATGGCGATCACGAATATGCAAAAATTTTGCTCCCAGGTCACGTGGTTTGGCAGCCATCTTGAATTTTGTGAAAAACTTTGCCAATTTTGCAACGGCTTATTTTCTTGAACCCTGATAGATACGGATTTCTAGGTCACTGCGATATGTCAGGAAGGCCATGGTTTGTTGCACTGAAAGCAAATATTTTCGATTGGCTGAATGGTTTGGCGGGCATATTGGATTTAGCTCCAAACCTTCAACGATCTTCTCTTCTGAAACCTCTGCTTCGGTCGTTGTGAAACTTGGTACACATGATCAATGGACAGAGTTCTCCCACATTATGACTTATAAAGTTTATCGGCTAAAAAAGATGGCCGCCATCGACCAATCAAAATGGTCGGATTTTCAAGTAACGGATTTTGACCGGAAAAGTTATGAAATACATGTTATAGGACATGGCGATCACGAATATGCAAAAATTTTGCTCCCAGGTCACGTGGTTTGGCCGCCATCTTGAATTCTGTGAAAAACTTTGCCAATTTTGCAACGGCTTATTCTCTTGAACCCTGCTAGATACGGATTTCTAGGTCACTGCGATATATCGGGAAGTCTATGGTCTGTTGCACTGAAAGTAAATATTTTCGATTGGCTGAATGGTTTGGCGCCCATATTGGATTTAGCGCTAAACCTTCAACGATCTTCGCTTCTGAAACCGCTGCTCCGATCGTTGTGAAACTTGGTACACATGATCAATGGATTGAGTTCTCTCATTCTTAGAGATAAAAACTTCATCCGTTAAAAAAGATGGCCACCATCGACCAATCAAAGTTGTTGGAATATGAACACACGAATTTTGTGATAAACCTTATCCATATTGCAAGCGTTTGTTCTCTTGAACCTGATTACAAGGCTGCTGAGATATTTTGTGAAGGCAATTGGCGGTCACATTCCGGCATAGGCCTGGATACTAGGCACTGTGTAGACCTGGTCCCCGGCTCGATGCTGCTTGCAGCTCCAATTATCTTTTTGTTTGTTCGAATTAATCTTTCCTGGAGCCCCATAGGTGGAGTTTTCATCTGTTTTGTGTTTTGCCTTGGTCAGCTCGGGGTGGCTTGACCTTGACATAACACTATTCTCTTCGTGTGGATAGATGGCGCTGTGTTGAATATAACATTGTCATGCGGGGCATGTTGGTCTTCGAAGGTACCGGTTCTGTGTTAATCTATATAGCGGATAGAGAAACTGGGGTTTAATGTCGCGTTCAGCAATATTTCTGCTATATGTATTTTTTTTTACTGTAAAAGTGCAGCAAGTTACTGCTTTCTTGACAGTGACTTACTCTGCAAGACATAATTACAGTATGAGGCTGTGATACAAGCAGTAGCTTACTGTATTACAGTGTATACAGTAAGTTGCAGCATATATTTTTTAAAATACAGTATTTATTGCATGGAAATAAAATACAGTACACATAACACATGTAAGGCAAAATTGGCATAAATTTTGTCTTTATTTTACTCTACTGCAGAATATAATTTACAGCATACAGAACAATATTTTATACGAGGAAAATTTAAGTAATTCGCCGTATATTGTTTCATATACACCAAGATGATGCATGCTTAGAAGAAATACATTTTGTATTGCTTTGATTGTGAAATACAAGTACAGAATATACTACTGCATTGTTTGTTTCTGGAGCAAGGATGCATGGTCAACTTTAAGGCTCAATAACTACATGCGTCGATGTGAACTCATTCAAAATATATATTATAGTATACGAATTATACTGATCGCCACGTTGCTTCACAGAAAGTTTGCAAAATTCAATGTTACGGAAACTCCGCACTTTTGAAGAAAAAATCCAAAAACATCGCATTCCTGGTAGGCCTAACCTCCCAGAGTTTTCAGTTTTTATTTTCTCATCATTCCCTACTTGGATGGTTATGCAAATAAGCTCAAAATGATCCCAGTATGATAAGTTACAAAGCCGCGAAGTTTCGGCTCTTTATAGTTCTCTTCATTTCGTAGCACGAGAGAATCTAGCTAAATAATATATAGCCCTCGCGAGTATGAGGGCTATAGGTCGGCCCCAGTCACCTCCAGCGAGGGTTTTAGATAATTTTATTACGAATCACCCACCACTGAAACTGCCGTACATCTAATCTCTATCCCCTCCTGCGCACTATTTTAAAACCTTGCGCACTATTGTGAAATAGTAACGAATATATCGCCGTCTGAATTTTTCAGTCGACGACTTTCACTTCGCGCGCCATGTTCAATTGCAAATGGCCCATATACACACATAGCGTGACGTCACCAACATGGCGCGTAGAGAGTTGAAGTTTTTGACTGGAAAATTCAGACGGCGATATATGCGTCACTATTTCACAATAGTGCGCAAGATTTTAAAATAGTGCGCAGGAGGGGATAGAGATTAGATGTACGGAAGTTTCAGAGGAGGGTGATTCGTAATAAAATTATCTAAAACCCTCGCTGGAG
>JAVTVY010057461.1:0-28865 GCA_036873755.1 Hanleya hanleyi | reverse complement strand
CTTCTAACTGAGCACAAAAAATATAACATCAGCTCCCCCACTAAATGAACACTAACACGCATTTTTTTAAAATTTTTTGAAATTTTTTTTTATTTAACACAATAGAATGAAACAAACATGTTTTTATCTGAATGTTTTCAACTTGAAAAGTAGTTCAATATTTATACAACAACAACACTAACACAATAGAATGAACGTATTTACAACAGTGAAACTGGAAATATTGAATTTTAATATAATTATACGCTATCAATGGCGCTTCAATGAACGTATAGGAATAGAGTAAAAATGTGTGAAAATGGTTTCATGAAAATGTTCAATAATTCGTCTTCACCACAGTGAAACAGTGTTGAATTTTATAATAATACGCTATCAATGGCACTTCAATTAACGTGTAGGAATAAGGTCAATGTGTGAAAATGTTTTTTCATGAAAAGGTTCAATAGTTCCGTTTTCACCACAATGATCAGCGCGTATTAGGGAACGGTACTACTGTCCAGTTACGCAACAAGACTTGCTTGAACTCCTCATCGTTTTTCCGTCCCTGGTGTACATAGATGTAGGTAGTAATCTCTTCACGTGGAATGGTAGGAGGGCAGGCAGATTCCAATGCCACGGCAATTTGCTCCTCGGTCACAATCCGTAATGCTTCAGTGATCAGCGCGTGTGAGGGTACACTAATATCCATACACGTATGCATTATTATGGGACTGTTGTTGAAACACCCTGCACAGGCTTCCAGACGCAGTTGTCGAACGCGAGGTCTCACCAAAGCCATAACTGTGTCAATGTACTTCAGATAAATAGTGTGAGACACCTGGTAATCCAAAGCTTGACGAATTGCAGCTGTCACACTCTGCAACTTGCGCCACACCGGTATTTTCAAAGTGACACCCTGAGGACAAGGAGCAAGCTCTTGTGTATCGGCCGTCATTTTCCATTTACGGATATGCAGCAGCAGGTCGTCGTTGAAATAACCAACACTCACATAGATGTCTTCACCTAGAGAAAATTTCACTTCGTTACCCGCCTGTTCGGCAATCACCGCATCCACGGCATAATAAACGGTCTCCAGTCTTTGCCAGCACTCCGAAGACAAGGCAATACGCCTAGGGCCTCTGTCCATATAGGCCAGTACATTAAAATGTACTTGGGCGTCTTTCACACTGACAGTCAAATTAGCTGAAAGCTGCCATATATCCGTGTGGGCCGACTCATAGGCCTGCTGGATTATGTTATTAATGGACTGCACAGACATAGGAAGTTGCACCATGGGGTCTTCTTCTTTTTCTTGTTCCCCTGGCTCTTCTTCATTTTGCTCATCCATGGCCTCAGGCACTGGCTGGAGAACGGGTTCAGGTGTTTCTACAGGGATTTGTCGGGACCCTCGCTTGGCACGTGCACCGCGTTTGGCTGGTACACCACACTCTGGGTGCATGTCCGTACGTTTGGTAGCTGTACGCTGTTCGGTAGTATCCATAACTAAGATACCCTCTTCTACTACAACGGGAATTTCAAGTAGATCAGCCAATTCTACATTTTCCGTCTTCTTCAGTGCATGCACGAACGCTAGAAATGCATAGGGACCACGACGCACTAGAGCATCGAGCAGAGCTCCGTTTTGTCGTGAAGGAGTGTTCTCCGCCATGATATCTTCCACACCCTGTTTCAGCAGTATTTTATCAACCATAAGCACATCACATATTGCCCCCGCATGCCGCATCTCATCAACCAGGCGAACACGGTTCTCTTGAAGGATGACTCTGTCGGCTGAATTCATCTTGACTATGGGCTCAGGCTGGTGAAGAACTGCTACCGTGTAAAAGTCTGGTGAATTTGCACTGGTAAAATGGAAAAAAGTACACGCAGGATCCACAACTCATACAAAGTAGGCAAGCAGAATGACTGGCTGGCTGGACAGGTAGGCAGGCAGGCAGGCAGGCAGGCAAATCAGGTCAGTTAAAAACTTCCCAAAGTAATCCAATGATTATAACCCATTCACTAAAAATCACCTACTTTTATATGTTTTTCACCCCATTCCCGAACATTCACGAACCCACTCCGACATCTTGCTTTACAACAGGGCCCACAACCACCATTTTCCTTTACAACAGGGACGACAACCACCATCTTGCTTTACAACAGCACCGACAACCGACATCTTGCTTTCCACCATGCCCAAACAGGCCCGAACACACACGAACACACACGAACAGCTCCGAACCACACCGAACACGCCCGAACACACCCGAACCACACCGCCATCTTGCTTTACAACAGGGCCGACACCCACCCTCTTGCTTTACAACAGGGACGACAACCCGAACATACCCGAACATCCCCGAACCACACCGCCATCTTGCTTTACAACATGGCCGACCCAACTGTGACGTCACAGAGGTCATATGCAAATTTCTGAGGTCAAAGAGCCTCAGGTTGCTCTTTATACACTACTTATGTTTCTCGACACCTTCCTGCAAATATAATCTATATGGTTTAAACAATATATTTATTTCCTCAAAGGGAAGCGTGGATTGGCGAACAGGCAAGCCTATACTAACGCGTCTCCCAGACAAACAAATTGAAAATACAAATCGTGAGTTGAATCAAAAAAAGAACGTTGCATTAGATTGGCCAAAAGATGAAATAATATATAATCATATGTGAAAACAAAGAAAAACCCCAAAACATTTATATACAAATACATGAGTTAAACAATCTGATATATACAATTCTATGCTCTCAGTATTAATAATATATATATATATTTCTACGAATTATCAAACTATACAATAGACAAGTGTACCCAGTACTAATTATATACACTAACTTATAAAAAGTATGCTCACATAGGCTTCCTTTAGAATAAATATTACGCTTAAATGGTTATACATATCATTTGCGAAAGAGTAATGAATCGCCATCACTCCGAAAATCGTTCTGATTGCATGATGAAATTATGGACAGTGATAAAGATATTTGTATTTTCTTCAATGCTAAGATATAGGTTTCCGAATAAAAGGGTTTCGATATCATGATTTGGTAATTGAATTATTTGGATTCTAAATGGTGTATAAAGAGGACAAAACAGAAGATAGTGCTCCGGGTTTTCTTCGTCATGTCCGCAAGTCACAAGAAGGATTTTCAGTGATATGTCGTAGATACATATGTGCGTTAAGCGAGCTACAGCCAAGTCTCAACCGTGAATGAATAATTTGGAATTTACGATCGCCAACATAGTAAAACGGAGGAACAACGTTGTATTTAAGGGATAATTTTCGGCAGAAAGAAGAGTATGAAGGCGATTCACGAATAATTGCATCGAGACTGTTCCACATGCGAACAACAGAGGGAAGAAAAGAGTTAAAATACAATGTGGTTCTTGCATGGGGAAGCACAATATTATTACTGTTTCGCAAATGATAAGCAGTTATATTTGAGGAACAAGAGAACTTAAATAAGTGGGAGTAATCTCATATATCATTTTATAAAAGAGGCGTAATTTGTGCCGATCCCTACGTTCGGATAACGGTAAAAATCCAGTTTTTGCGTACAGGAGAGCATGACCTGTTCCGCGAACACACCCGGATATAGTACGCAGAGCATTAAGTTGTAAATGTTCAAGAAGTGTAGATTGGTACTGGGAGCAGTTGCTCCAGACAACGTCTGCATAATCAAAAAGAGGGAGAATGAAGGAAGAGTAAATTTTTTCTAGCGAGCGCCGAGATAAACGATATTTGAAGCTGCGTAAACAGTTGGTCATCAGACAGATCTTGTCAACCAGTGCCTGAATGTGGTCAGACCAGCGTGCGGACGAGTGAAAGGTAAGGCCAAGATGCTTGTGAGAGTTGACTTCGGAGATGGGCATATTTCCCAAAATGAGGGGTGGGCCCTGTATCGGGTTATTTTTTAATGAAAATAGTAATGCTTTAGTTTTAGCAACGCTAAATGATACTAACCGTGTTTCGGCCCATTTAGATATTCTTAGCAACGATGAATTCAGAATATCAGTGGCTGCAGATGGGTTTTCAACAGTGATATATAATGATGTGTCGTCAGCAAAGAGTCTTATATTACATTTGATATACGTTACAATATCATTTATATAAATGAGAAATAATAATGGTCCATGTACAGAGCCTTGCGGGACCCCAGCCTTCACATGTTTAGATTCTGAAGGTTTGCCGTTAATTACAACCATCTGATATCTGTCGGACAGAAAATCACGGAACCATAGATTCAAGTTTGCGGATGAGTCCTTTATGCCAGACTCTGTCAAAAGCTTTGGTGATGTCACAAAATACAGCACGGACATCCTTGCCTTCGTCTAAAGCTTTACATATAAAATTGTAGATGTCAGTTAACTGATAGACCGTACTGTCGCCGGGTAAGAATCCAGACTGGAGATTGGATAGTAAATCATTATCTAATAAGAAATTAAAAACATATTTGAAAATGCATTTTTCAAAAGCCTTACTTAAGTTACTAGTTAGTGATATAGGTCTGTAATTTGTTATATCGTTTTTATTTCCTTTTTTTGTGAATAGGAACGACATTAGCCTGTTTCCAATTTCGAGGCATACGTTTTTCGTTCAAGCATTTATTGAATAACTGGGACAGAGGGAATACGGAGAGTCGGGGCGGTGTATTTCAAGAGCCTGTTACTTATAAGATCAGGACCTGTGGCTTTGCTAATATCAAGGCTTTGAAGGATATTTTTAACGTCATGATGCGTTAGATGTATGGAATCAAGGGCGTTAATGTTTTGGGACAAATTTGGGGGTTATATATAATCTATATGAGTTGTCATTAAACAGGATGCCAAGGAATTTGAAATCATTCGCCAATTTAATATCTGTTCCAGAAATGTGCACAGGGGCCAAGGGATAAGAGGTATCTTACATTTTATTAACATATATTTGTTTTTTTTAATGTTCAGAGATAGACGGTTAGAAGAAAACCAGTTATGGAGTTTGTCCAGTTCGTTAAACATAGTGTATATAAGATCCATGATGTTTTTACCCGAGAGTACAACGCTAGTGTCGTCTGCAAAAAGCATAGTCATGAGTAAATCAGAAACTTTATCGATATCATTGATATATAGGAGGAAAAGAAACGGCCCGAGGATGGATCCTTGCGGCACACCGCACGTAATTAACCCAAAAGAGGATAATGCATTATTATATGAATCACGTTGTTGTTGTTTAAGAGATTTAAATCAATTATTTTATGGGCCCCTGAAACCGTAAGGATTTAGTTCCGACAAGAGAATATTATGGTTTACCGTATCGAAAGCTGGTTTACCGTATCGATAATCTTATTAAAACTCACACTTAATAACCGCTTCTCTATCAGACAAGTCGCTAATTAAGATCTGGGACAGTCTGTATCTTAAATCTGTCGCACATGTCAGACTGGCTACCAATCACATGCAGTCCAACTTCAACGGGCGAATAGGTGCCTATCCGAGCAAATAATAATCTTCGGTGATTGCTCATGGAGAGTTGGACTGTGATTGGTCGCCAGTCTTACATGCGCGACAGATTTAAGATACAGACTGTCCCAGATCTTAATTAGCGACTTGTCCGATAGAGAAGCGGTTATTAAGTCTGAGTTTTAATAAGATTGCCGTATCGAAAGCCTTCAATGAATCAAGAAACGTGACGATGCAAAATTATTTTGCCTCCTTTGCCAACCTATCAAATAGATAGCAGGCAGCAACGGCTGTAGAATGCTTTTCCCTAAAACCATACTGGCTCGAAGAGATAACATTATTGTTGTCTAAAAATTTTGTGATCATATTTGCTGCAAGTTTTTCAAGAATTTTGCTGAGGCACGAAAGGACAGAAATTGGTCGATAGTCATCAAGAGAATTAATATCTCCAGATTTGTAGACCGGAGTCTAAAGTCTAAAGTCTAACTGCCTTTAGAACATAACCTACATTTTTGGCCAATGAGAACTCTGGAAATTATGGATTAAGAGTGAGTTTATGAGCTGAAGAGGGTAGTTTATAACTGCCTTGATGGAACGTTGTGATTGGCTAATACAACATTTGACAGACAGGTTACCTAGACGTTAACATTTGACAGACAGCTGAACCAGAGGGACAATCGACCGAATAGACAAAAAAAAATCGCAAAGTACAGGATCAAACTTTACTTTCGAAATCCGGGAATAATCTTCAATACAGCATACACGCAATTTGTTACAAATTGTGGTACCGAATAAATCACATTCACAATGATCGAACGGATTAGAAAACAGATGAATTATACATTAATAACCAGTTAAGAGCGAAATAAAGTGAATAAACATAATTGTTTGTTTGTGACGCATAATTTTGTGGTTGTGTAAAGATAATATATTTCAACAGTAGGCACGTTATCAGAACAAATTCCGAAAATTCCGTCAATTCCATACGAACGAAAATCTGTGAACCACAAACACATCCATATGTTTGAAAGATGTCTTTATCCGCTATCACATAATCAGAAAAGTAACGTTGGCGGTAATTACCGCATGAATAGTTCACTTCAGTTCGAATATTAAATTGAAGAAAAAAAAATCGCAATATCAATGAATCATCAGAAGTCGGAAAAATATTCGACACAAGCTATTTCCTTACTTTAGAATGGAATGTAAATAGATAATTTGTTCATACCTTTCACGATAACGACAGTTTCCACAGCGTTTGGCACCTCGATTGTTATAACGGAATCTGTTGCCGACTGAATCGGGGTTCCACTGGTAATTTCCCGGCGATAATTTCCAGTTCTGTCGTAAAGAACCTCGGCTGCTTGCTTCGGAGGACAGGCGACTGAACTTGTAGGACGATTTTCGTCACCGAATGATGCACCGGGTTTAATTTTCAAACATTTTAGAAGCGGGGGTGTGAGAGCACCACTAACATTATCCAATAGTTTGAATTGTTCTCTTTGATACCGATGAACTGCATTACTGCGATGTTCACTGATGTGTGAGACCGCTTTGTCGGAGAAACCGTCGTTGTAGAGAGTGGTACAGCATGTAACCCGACCCGAATGGTTCGAAATTACACGTCCCTCGGTTGAAATGCCGGCTTTTCCGTAGAACTTTTTGAACATGGTACTGAGTTGCGTTAGCTTACCGGCACTGAACCGTGGATACTCCCCGCGTGCAGAACTTGTCTCCGCCAAAGGTTTCGGGTATATGGGTCCCTTCCGTGGTATCAGTGATAAATAAAGCTCGTACAATTTCACCAAACATCTGGGATTGTTCGGCTGCTCGTAATGGATCACAACGTTTGGGGAAATATTTCTGTGTTTTTGCCCGCCTTGAACATATTTTTATATTCTAGGGGTGTATTTCACAAACTTCCGCTTTTTATCCGCATCCACTCCAATCTCAAACTGCTCAGCCTGTACAGTTTTATGGCCCTCCATTCCACGAAATCCGAAACTTTTTCCGTTGTAGAAGAAAATCGCGTTTGATAACCCTTCCGCCGTCTTCATTGAAAAGACGCCAGTGTCCCACATTTTTTCTTCGTCGTCTGCCGTTACGGGGTCGATGGATTTCTTGTTGAGGCCGATTCCCTGGGCGGTTAGTTCCTTCATTTTGGAATTTATAACCTGTCTGAATCCTGCGAAAGTCCGATCATCGTACTTGAAGAAATTTATGTCAGGTCTGTCACAGTCGTGGCGCAGGTAACGTTGTATAGCCGCTGTGATCTGTGTCAATGTATTTGGTGGATAAACTGTCCCATCCTTTCTTCGGATTTCGACAATGAAGCGCTGCATCCAAAAATTCAGACCCTCGTTCGACAGTAAATTCATATCCTCACGGATGACACCGTTGCTTTCAAGCAATGTTTGCGGCTGATTGTTCCGATAATGTGCCCAATCTTTCCAAATATTTTTGGCCCAGTTGTTATTTTGGCGCGTTTTGAGTGGTACGCCGCTCCTTTTCTGATCAGCCAACTGTTTTTCGCTGACTGGTGCACCGAATCTTCCTTGATCGACATTTTCCACTTTAAACAAAGTCTGTGTTAGTATATTCATTATCTGAGAGGCACTCGTGGTTTCACCATCGCCGAAGAAATCGTATTTCAGGTCAAAAATGGAACCAATGTCCGAATCATCCAATAATGAAAGATCCATTCTGCAATATTACCTGCCACCTCATTCGTCAGAGATACTCGAATAGACTGATCTTATTCTTTGATTGAAATTGTAGTTTAAGGGCCGCTTCCCATTCGGATTTCGCTGCCCATCAACTCAATGTTTTATTTGAATTTCGCGGTACATTTCTTTGTTTTTAGAATATCTTTTCCAGCGTTAAATATATAAAGAAATAAATGAATAAATAAATAATAAATAACAATGAGAGATTAGTAGGAGATATAAATAGAAGTAAATAAGAATCGCTATGTACAAGTTCGTAAGTCTCTTTCTGGTTTTTGGTTAAGTTATACTGGTAAATATGAGTTCACTGTAATCGCGTGGATGATTCCTTTGTCTTGGTACCCCTTTGTACGCACAAAGCCGTCCAGAAAAAAATGGGAGAACCATGGGCGTCTTCAGGATTTTTGGAATCGACTTCCCTAACGACGCCCTTGGGAACAGGGTGGGTTCTTCCAGAAATCTGTGCCTGTAACAATTGCTTGGAGTGTGTAGGGCATAGGACGGCAGGTCTACGTCCTATATTGCGTGAAAGTCAAAGGATCATATTCTGTGTTAAGGCGTCAGTTCGGTGTCATTTATCGGGTAGCGTGTCTGTGTGGTTTAGGATTTGGTGTTCTGGTTGTTCAGTTCGGTGACATCTATGGGGTAGCGTGTCTGGCGTGGTATAGGGTCGGGTATTCTGATTCTGGACGTTCTTGTGGACCGACGATGATGATCTTCATCATGTTCAACTCCATTTGGTGCTGTTTTATAATATTTGTTGTCATCGATGTTCTGTTTCATGGCTGGTCTTACTCGTCTGTGGTCTTCAGTGTGCTGTGCCTGTATTACAAAGAATAGAAGAGTTTGTAGTTTCTTGTTTTCTGGTGTTATTTTTTGCCACCGACTGGCACTATCGTGATCTAAGTCACACATGATCAATAGCAATAATTAATTAGGTACTAAATATTATAAATACAAATATTATTATAATTAAAGCCGATTGTGAATGTTTGATATAACCTCCAGTCTTCTGCCCCTGCTAGAAAACCGGACGGTTAACATTCGTTAACGAGGGTTGGAAATTTGATCGGTGCTCATTATTAGGAGCTTTTAATTTGATCAGTGAATTTGTCTATGTTATTGCTATGGCATTTTGATTGGTTAGTGTCCTAATTTGATCAGTCATTTCTGATCACTGACCCTTATTTCCGCCCCTGTAAAATAGTTTTGACTCTAAGCGTGCTACATTTATTTAAATTTGGTCCTAGGTTTCTTGTTGTAACCATATAGTATTAAATGGTAGAGTGATAGTCAGTCGATTTGATGTAAGCTAGTAAGGTGGAGTATACTTTGTTTATAAGAGGTGGTTTAGGATTTAATATAGAAGCCAACGACAGAGGGACATTTAAGTTTTTGAGTTCGTTTTCCAGTGTACGGCGATAGGGGTCATGTTTTGGGCATTTGAGTATAAAATGTTCTATCGTTTCGTCTTCGTTGTTGCATGAGGTGCATAGTGGTGATGTGTTTTTTATTAGCTTAGAGAGGTGTGATTTTAGTCCTGTTTTGCCTAGTCTTAATCTTGTGGTGCGCATGCACGAGGGTAGTGTTATATACTGGAATAATATCCAGCAGTTTTGATAAAATCTATTAAGGACTTGAATACCTGTTTTCTAATGGAGGGCTTAGGGTTTAATATCGCTGGTAATCAATTTAAGGGAGTGTTGAATTTTTTTAATTCGTTTCTAATTGTCTCGCGTTGTGGGTAGTGTTTAGGGCATTCAAGTAGGACATGTTCTATTGTTTCTTCTACATTGTTGCATGCGGTACAGAGTGGTGAGGTGTTTTTCAGAAGCATGGACAGATGTGATTTAAGTCCGGTTTTGCCTAGTCTTAATCTTGTGATGATGCGGTCATCACGCTTATTGTCTAACTGGAATCCTTGGACTTTCTCTCTTTTCTCTCCATCAAGAATCTTATGTAACCATCGTCCACGTTCTTCTTCGTTCCATTCGTTTTGCCACTTGCTATCTATTTTGCGTCTAATGATAGTGTTGAGTTCCTTATATCCTAATCCTATTGGCACATCGTGTGTGGTTTTTGCAATTACAAGCGTCTAGTCCGTCATTCATAATCCAGCCGTCGTCCATTAGAGAATATCCGCGTCCATAATCCAAAGACCTATTCCATTTTCCATATAACAGTATTAGCACCAAATTCAAAAAGACAATCATAGTATACATAAACATAGGCTTGTTTCCTGCAAGAGAGAAGCGGTCAACAGTTTTCAATGATGCCGGCAAGACATCATGATGTTCCAAAAATATCAAATCCGTATCGCTGATCAGTATTCTTAATCCATAATATTCGTTGTAAAGTCGTCATCTAAAGAATGATGTATCTCAGTCACGCTTTGATTGTGACTGTTCATATGAGTACCATGAGGATCTTGAAGTACATGGGTTCATACGGCCCCTAGCCCCGGGTTAAGCGGAATTAGACACAAGTTACGAAACGTAGCGCCATAGATCTTGCACGCTACGTTCGTATTTTGCTATCAGCATGCGATATGTATCGCCAAATTTGAGAAACTTTGAGTATAGGCGCTTGGTGGAATAGCCCTGTTTTTTAAGTTTCTGCACCAGTGTTTTGTGACGTTGATTAAAATCGTCACATTTAACACAGGATCTAGCAAATGCTACTAAGCGAGATATGTATACGCCATATGCAGGTTCCACTGGAATATTACTGTCCAGAAAGGGATAGTTTACGATGTCGAAATTGTAATCATCTCTTCTGTGATAAAGTCGACGAGAGAGAATGCCCGCTTCATTTTTATAGAGATATAGATCTAAATATGATGTGCCTGTAGGGCTATCTGTAGTTTCCTTCAAATCCAGTGAAGGTGGATATATATCCTTCACTGCCTCATCTATATAGCGGTTATCCACAGCAAGAAGATCGTCTATATAGCGTTTGGTGAATGAGAAGGAACGGGCTTTGAATGGATCGGTTTTTGAAAGCGCCTGCATATAGTCATATTCATAAGAGAACAGATACAGGTCAGCCAACAGGGGTGCACAATTAGTACCCATTGGAATACCTATATGCTGGTGATATATTGTGCTGCCAAATTTCACATAGATATTATTAATGAGAAATTCAAGCAACTCTATAAACAAAGAAACATCCCATGAATGATATCTCTTGTATGTAGTAGAGCTAAAGAATGCTTTATGTCTGTATACACTAGTGAACTGTCTTTGGCAGTTTGGTCGGCTGCTTCGTTACCTCTGATGGACCCAAGCTAAAATGGCGTCTATACCCGAGTTGTGTATTGTGTACAGATATATTCTATTTTGTGTATGAGATCAGGTCTACTGTCAGATATAGAATTTTCAATGGGTGTGAGTCCACTAAGGGAATCGCTGAGTATCACAGCACGGATTGGTTTGTGCTCGATGATCCATTCGAGAGCCTTAATTATAGCAATCAGTTCACTAGTGTATACAGACATATTGTCTAGAAGTTTGAAACCATTTTGTATGTTGAGCTCAGGTATAACAAAAGCTGATCCTGTGTTATTACTTGAGTTTTTTTATCCGTCTGTATAGATTTTTAAGTAATTTTTCCAGTTTTGGTTGATATATTCAAGGGTGGTGGCTCTAATAAAGTCTGGGTTGTCCTTCTGTGTGAGGTAGTCGTGTATACGTGTGTCCACGTGGGGCGACTCTAATTCCCAGGATGGCCTAGTGATTTTGTCTGTGTCGCAGATGTGTGCGATTGGTATTTCGTGTTCTTGGAATAGGTTATTTACGGTATAGCCGAGGGGGGCGGAGTCTTTTCCCCAGTTTTTCTTTAAATATTCATATTCACTTTTATCTTCAAACATTTTGTGGCATGGGTGATTATCGCCCTTAGCTCTAGTTTTTCCTGCATATTTCAGGGACAGTTCCTCTCGTCTTAAACGAAGAGGTTTCTCATTGGTTTCTATTTGAAGACTACATAAGGCGGTTCCCTTGAAGGCTCCAGTAGCTATTTTTAGAGCAGAATATTGTATGCTGTCTATTCTTTTTAGTTGTGTCTTACATGCTGATTGGTAGGCGATGGACCCGTAATCTATTTTTGACCTGATTAAGGTTTGGTATAATTTTATCAGACTATATTTACTCGCTCCCCAGTTTGTCCCAGACACACACCTCATGAGGTTCAGGTCTTTATTGCGCCGGAGGACTAGTTGGTCGATGTGGTCTTTCCATATGAGTTTTCTGTCAAAGATCATACCTAGGTATTTAACACTATTTCTGAATTCAATTTTTTGGCCTCCTAGTGTTAGTTTAACTTCAATGTGTTTATTGTTTGAAAATATAATGCCCGTTGTTTTTAGGGCGGAAAATTTGAAGCCCCATTTATCCGCCCAGCCGCTAATTGTATCTAGTGTATTTTGCATTATACCTGTCAATTTTTTTATGGAACGTGCGGTTTTCCAGAGGGCAGAATCGTCAGCAAATAGAGATTGTTCTACTTCTGGATGTTTCGTGTCAATTTCATTGGCTAGGCCATTGATGAGGATGCTAAAAAGGGTGGGGCTTATGACGCTTCCCTGAGGGGTACCGTTGTCTAATTCATGGTCGGTGGATAGGGTGTTTCCTATGCGAACTTTAAAATTTCTATTGTTTAGACTTTTTCTATGTCTAGGAAGATACCTAGTGTGTACTGATGTTTGGCATTCCCCTTTTTTATTGAGTGTTGTAATCTGGCTATACGGTCTAACGTACTTCTGTTCTTACGCAAGCCGCTCTGAGTTTTGTTTAATAAGTTGTTGTTTTCCATATGAAATTCCAGTCTATTCTTTACCATGGTTTCCATTATTTTGCATAGATTTGAAGTGAGAGAAATTGGGCGGTAAGAGTTGCTGTCGGATGGATCTTTACCTGGTTTTGCGATTGGGATAACGATGGATGTTTTCCATTTACTTGGAAGTTGTTTAGTCTGCCAGCTGACATTAATTAGTTTCAAAATTAGCTTCTGTGTTTTATTAGGTAGGTGTTTAAGGATCGTGTATCCTAGTTTGTCTTCACCAGGTGAGCTCTCTTTTTTACAGTGTATAGCTTTGCGGTATTAGTAGAGGGTGTTTAGATACTTCTAAAACAACGTATTATGTAATACTCCACAAAATAGTGTTTTTGTTACTTAAGATGTAATAATCCCTATTTTTTGACATAATATTTTTTGTTACTTATGAAGTAATAATCCCCTTGCACACTAAACAATGTTACTTAAATGTGACATTAAATGTTACTTTGTAACAAGGAGCATACACCCCCCCCCCTCCCCCCTCCCAGCGCCAATCAGCCCTCACTGATTTTGCTGACTTTCACAGTGTCACATCTCTGTTAACCATGGCTCCAAAAACACCTACCTGATCGCCAAAATTCAGTTCAAACCTATCATTTGAGATAGTCGATCTGTAAAATATATTTCACTGATACAAGGGAAGCCACTCTTGCTGGAAAGCTACAAGAAAATAGCCCAGTCAAGCGTATACATGTATGAACGTATATACATGTATGGGAAAATCTGAGGTGTCGTGAGATATGTATATTATAATAACATAGAATATGATAACTGCTCCAATCTCTGCATGAAATGAGAGAATTGTCTTTCAATTAATTATCGGCTCTGTTGTTATAAGTTTAAGCCGTGCAGATATGGATGTAAAAGTATTAACAAGTCGATTATTACATTTTGATTATTACATTAAAATCGCCCGAAAAGCAGAGATGAAGGCCAGCCTGTTTACTCAATTTATCCTGACGCTTCCTGTATGTTCAGTGGGTGTCGAAAAACGCCTGATCTTGAATTATGAAACAAGTATCTGCCTTCACAGCGCAAATTCATAACAAATTACGCCAAATTCCGCATGCAAACATCAAATTCAAACCATTTTTATGCACTTTCATCGTCGACACGTATAAATCAGTTAAAATCCACACATTTCCTACACAGTTTATCTCTCAACGTTATATTTTATTAAACTTTCTTTGTGCATGAAAAGCACAAAAAGCTGTAGACAGGAATTTACACTGAACTCCAGGCAAACTGTATACACTGAGAAGCCTGTGATAAAGGAGCTGGTCTATAACTGCTTACGCCGACGTCCGCGCGCGGGGTTTCGCCAGAAATTTCAATCCCCCCGTCAGCATATAAATACGGCGAGCGCCAATCAGCCCTCACTGATTTTGCTGACTTTCACAGTGTCACATCTCTGTTAACCATGGCTCCAAAAACACCTACCGGCTCCAAAGGCGCCAAGAAGGCGATGAAGAAATCTGCACCAAAGACTGGTGACAAGAAGAGGAAGAGGAGAAGGAAGGAAAGCTACGGAATTTACATCTACAAGGTTATGAAACAAGTCCACCCCGACACCGGTATTTCCTCCAAGGCTATGTCCATCATGAACAGCTTCGTCAACGACATCTTCGAGCGTATCGCCGCCGAGGCTTCCCGTTTGGCTCACTACAACAAGCGATCAACGATCACCAGTCGGGAGATCCAGACCGCTGTCCGTCTCCTTCTGCCCGGAGAGCTGGCCAAGCACGCCGTCTCTGAAGGTACCAAGGCTGTCACCAAGTACACCAGCAGCAAGTAAATTAAGCGTCCACTTCGCTTACTCTAACGGCCCTTTTCAGGGCCAACCATCTTTTCCGAAAGAGAACTTCTATCTTATGCACAATCAATTTTAACACCAGACATCCCAATCCCAAACTTTTCCGGCTAAATTATGAATCGTATGTATATAAATACGCGATCCATGTTTGAAGCACATATAGACCCAATGCCAAGAATTCAGAATACATGTACAAGTAAATATATATTATGAATTTTATACATAATTAATTTTAAATCTTTCCCGTTGAAAATTGTAAGACCCTTCTGGTATAGTAAACACACAGTACTAAAAACGGGGGGAATTAAACAGACGGAAAATGTCTGCCCGCGAATTCGGCTATATACATGTCTAATAGTAATGTGTTTATACTTGGCGTTTTTTTTAACATACATACGTATTACCCCACACTATATAACGTCCAATGTTTATGGACTGGCACTGGGTGAAATTTAACGTTTGTTCATAGCTATATTAAATTCAAATATAGTAATAGTATATATTTTATATGGGTTGCTCGCCGTTGTTTAATGTATATCTATACATTTTATAACTTTATTCATAGTATACATTATATACATCATATAATTCTGCAGGGTGAAAAAGCAGTCCTGACAGATAGAAATAATGAAGTTTGATACTTGTTCTGACTAGTGGATTCGACTTGAAATATTTTAGAAAATGAACCAAAATCGACCTGTAAAGAAATGCTGCAAACACGAATTCCAACAACAAACAGCTGCTTTAAGATGTGGGATTGTAATTCTGGTTTGCGCCCAAAGCGCGGACGTGAGAGAAGACTGCAATCGAGTAGTGGAACAATTCTATTGGCTGTTCGACTGAAAATATCAGAATCCCGCTCAAGGGTATAAATACACTGACGAGACCTGCCCAGTTTATCCTATCGCTGTATTTTGCTGAGCGTATACGTTCACTCTACCGATAAATCAACATGTCTGGTCGTGGTAAAGGCGGAAAAGTTAAGGGAAAGAGCAAGACTCGCTCATCCCGTGCCGGACTTCAGTTCCCCGTCGGCCGTATTCACCGTCTCCTGAGGAAGGGAAACTACGCCGAGAGAGTTGGTGCTGGTGCTCCAGTCTACCTGGCCGCTGTCCTTGAATACCTGGCAGCTGAAGTTCTCGAGTTGGCAGGAAACGCCGCCAGAGATAACAAGAAATCCAGAATCATCCCCCGTCATCTGCAGTTGGCTGTCCGCAACGACGAAGAGTTGAACAGACTCCTCTCCGGTGTGACCATTGCCCAGGGTGGTGTTCTCCCCAACATCCAGGCTGTTCTCCTGCCCAAGAAGACCCAGAAGGCGAGCAAATAAGCCACTTCGACTTTGAATCTACATCCTAACGGCCCTTTTCAGGGCCAACCAATTACTCCGAAAGAGAGGCTTCTAACTTGCACACTAAACAATGTTACTTAAACGTAACATTAAAATGTTACTTTGTAACATACATCCCCCCCCCCCCCCCTCCCTCCCCCTCCATATAATTCATTTTTAGTATGTTTTTATATTCGTAAAATAGTTTAATTCTGATTAACGGAGAACACTGATCAATATCATCATTATTAATATATAATAATGCATTAACATTAAATTTCAATTTAATCATATGATTATGTTCACATGTAGAAGTCGACACCTATATAACAAAAGAGAACTGCACCGGGCAGAAATTAAACATCATTTCTTATCCATATAAAACAGTACGGATACAGTATATGCCTGTCATACAATGAATTTGTAAAACTTTTGTACTCTTAACATAGTAAGAGGTTAGAGATTTGTTGTCATTAAATGCTCGTCATTCAAAAAGCCAAGAAAATATCTTCTGAATAACCTTGAGTTTTAGATATCACAATGTGACAGACCTGAGATTACTTGGAATGTGTCATTTTATAATCTGTTATGTTATACATGTATACAACCTGTTATACATGTATACATCATATGTTACTGTATAGGTTAGTTCTCATATTATTATATGTTTGTATCATAGTACCATAAAAATTACATCCTGTCAAAGACAGAAATGCGGTATATAAAAACACCTGTAGAAGTTATTATTGAAGACAAATTGCCATAATAAACAGACATTAAAGAAATTGATTGGATCCATAAATACTAGGAAATTACATAACAAGGCTTTAAATTGGAATTATATGACCGAAAGAGTAAATTATGGAAGAAAATGTCTACATAATTATTATTAGAGACAGTCGAATTAAATTTTTTATTCTATTCTAAAATTGATTTCCTCTGTCCATCATCTGTCCATCAACAGCAGTTGTGTGTTTATCCCGCCTAAATCAGCAAGCGAACAATGAAAAGGTCTTCCAATGGAAATGCCGCAAGGGCTAAGTTTTCGGCCAATGAAAAAAATACATATTTTACTGTACTTTGCTATACTATGCTCTCGCCGGAGTCCGCGCTTCTGCTATAAATTCTGACATCGCCGTGATTATTCATTTCACTTTGATTCACTAACCAAAGACGAAAACATGTCAGGCAGAGGAAAAGGAGGAAAGGGACTCGGAAAAGGGGGCGCCAAGCGTCACAGGAAAGTTCTTCGGGACAACATCCAGGGTATAACCAAGCCTGCTATCCGTCGTCTGGCCCGTCGAGGTGGTGTAAAACGTATATCCGGACTCATCTACGAGGAGACCCGTGGTGTATTGAAGGTATTCTTGGAGAATGTCATCCGTGATGCAGTCACCTACACCGAGCACGCCAAGAGGAAGACCGTCACCGCCATGGATGTGGTCTACGCCCTGAAACGCCAAGGTCGCACTTTGTACGGCTTCGGTGGTTAGACGATTACAGCAACCAACGATTACATCAACGGCCCTTTTCAGGGCCAACCATTTCTTCGAAAGAGGAACTTCTATCTTTGCACAAAAATTTAACACAAGTACCCACATTCCTCCCCGACTTACATAATTTTATTTTCGAAATTTATAATAGATTCGTTAAATATGGTCTGAATTTATCTCAATTTTACAAATAATTATTATAATATCTCTAACTTGAACAGTTAACATAGCTACTTTATTAATTTATAGAATAATTAACATCACTCTTTTTTAAACAACTGGTCGGGTCGCCAAAATTCACTTCAAACTCTATATCATATCACAGTCAGTCTTCGAAGTAAATTCACCGATACAAGGGAACTCACTCGTGCTGGAAAGCTATAAGAAAATAGCCCAGTCAAGCGTACATGGGAGAAACATAGCTGTTAAGAAATCTGTATATTATAAATAAGAAGAATATGATAACTACACAATTAACTCGATTAAAGGAGAGATTTGGTGTACCATTTAATATCGACTGTGTTGTTATAATTTTAAGCCAAACAGATATGGCATTTTAAAACTATTATTCATAATTATTGCGCCTGTATATTAAAATAGCTCAAAGTAGCACGAAAAGCCGAGATGAAGGCCAGCCTGTTTACTCACTTTATGCTGGCACTTCCGTTATGTTCGGTGCGTGTCGAAAAACGCCCGTTCTTTAATTATGAAACGAGTATCTGCCTTCCCAGCGCAAATTCATAACGAATTACACCCAATTCAGCATCAAAACCTCAAATTTAAACGATTTTTATGCACTTTTATCGTCGACACGTATAAATCAGTTAAATTGCACATATTTCCTGCAAAGTTTATCATTCAATAGTTATATTTCATTAAATTTTCTTTGTGAAAGAAGGCACAAATATATCTGTAGAAAGGAATTTGCACTGAACTGCAGGCAAACTGTATACGCTGAGAAGTAACCGTTCAGCGATAAACCGTGTTCTCTATAACTGCTTACGCCGAGGTCCGCGCGCTGGATTTCTGTAGAAATTTCAATCCCCCCGTCTGCATATAAATACGGCGCGCCTCGGCGGTTCCTCACTTTTTCCGCTGACTTTCACAGTGTAACAAGTGCGTTAACCATGGCTCCAAAAACACCAACCGGCTCCAAAGGCGCCAAGAAGGCGATGAAGAAATCTGCACCAAAGACTGGTGACAAGAAGAGGAAGAGGAGAAGGAAGGAAAGCTACGGAATTTACATCTACAAGGTTATGAAACAAGTCCACCCCGACACCGGTATTTCCTCCAAGGCTATGTCCATCATGAACAGCTTCGTCAACGACATCTTCGAGCGTATCGCCGCCGAGGCTTCCCGTTTGGCTCACTACAACAAGCGATCAACGATCACCAGTCGGGAGATCCAGACCGCTGTCCGTCTCCTTCTGCCCGGAGAGTTGGCCAAGCACGCCGTCTCTGAAGGTACCAAGGCTGTCACCAAGTACACCAGCAGCAAGTAAATTAAGCGTCCACTTCGCTTACTCTAACGGCCCTTTTCAGGGCCAACCATCTTTTCCGAAAGAGAACTTCTATCTTATGCACAATCAATTTTAACACCAGACATCCCAATCCCAAACTTTTCCGGCTAAATTATGAATCGTATGTATATAAATACGCGATCCATGTTTGAAGCACATATAGACCCAATGCCAAGAATTCAGAATACATGTACAAGTAAATATATATTATGAATTTTATACATAATTAATTTTAAATCTTTCCCGTTGAAAATTGTAAGACCCTTCTGGTATAGTAAACACACAGTACTAAAAACGGGGGGAATTAAACAGACGGAAAATGTCTGCCCGCGAATTCGGCTATATACATGTCTAATAGTAATGTGTTTATACTTGGCGTTTTTTTTAACATACATACGTATTACCCCACACTATATAACGTCCAATGTTTATGGACTGGCACTGGGTGAAATTTAACGTTTGTTCATAGCTATATTAAATTCAAATATAGTAATAGTATATATTTTATATGGGTTGCTCGCCGTTGTTTAATGTATATCTATACATTTTATAACTTTATTCATAGTATACATTATATACATCATATAATTCTGCAGGGTGAAAAAGCAGTCCTGACAGATAGAAATAATGAAGTTTGATACTTGTTCTGACTAGTGGATTCGACTTGAAATATTTTAGAAAATGAACCAAAATCGACCTGTAAAGAAATGCTGCAAACACGAATTCCAACAACAAACAGCTGCTTTAAGATGTGGGATTGTAATTCTGGTTTGCGCCCAAAGCGCGGACGTGAGAGAAGACTGCAATCGAGTAGTGGAACAATTCTATTGGCTGTTCGACTGAAAATATCAGAATCCCGCTCAAGGGTATAAATACACTGACGAGACCTGCCCAGTTTATCCTATCGCTGTATTTTGCTGAGCGTATACGTTCACTCTACCGATAAATCAACATGTCTGGTCGTGGTAAAGGCGGAAAAGTTAAGGGAAAGAGCAAGACTCGCTCATCCCGTGCCGGACTTCAGTTCCCCGTCGGCCGTATTCACCGTCTCCTGAGGAAGGGAAACTACGCCGAGAGAGTTGGTGCTGGTGCTCCAGTCTACCTGGCCGCTGTCCTTGAATACCTGGCAGCTGAAGTTCTCGAGTTGGCAGGAAACGCCGCCAGAGATAACAAGAAATCCAGAATCATCCCCCGTCATCTGCAGTTGGCTGTCCGCAACGACGAAGAGTTGAACAGACTCCTCTCCGGTGTGACCATTGCCCAGGGTGGTGTTCTCCCCAACATCCAGGCTGTTCTCCTGCCCAAGAAGACCCAGAAGGCGAGCAAATAAGCCACTTCGACTTTGAATCTACATCCTAACGGCCCTTTTCAGGGCCAACCAATTACTCCGAAAGAGAGGCTTCTAACTTGCACACTAAACAATGTTACTTAAATGTGACATTAAATGTTACTTTGTAACAAGGAGCATACACCCCCTCCCCCCCCCCCTTTCGATAAACACCTTTCTCAACATATAATGCTTATTAATATGGATCCGCTATTATTATTATATTTATTAATACTCTTAACTTTCATTGATAGTTTTTAATCATGTAATATGTTTATATGCAGTTTACATACAGATAAAGAGAACCGCACAGGGCACAAGATAAATATCATTTGTACTTAGAAAATTTTGCCAGTATTCATTTCAAACAAATTCACAACACAAAATATAGCGGTATAAACCTACCAAGTAAGGAACTTGTTCTCAGTATTACAGAGTCGATAAGAGTTGTTTTCATCGAGAGCCCGTTATATGTAAAAATCATAAAATTCCTTCTGAATAACCTGTGTTTTAAATATGACAGGCAAACCTGATATCACACAGGATGTGTCATTTTATAATATTTCTTGTTGTGATACTAGGAATTTGTTTGTGTTGTTATTTGTTACCCTACTATACATGTATACCACTACTATACATACATGTACATGTGTACAGCCCATGTACATCTGTAAATTAGTTGTTATATTATTATATTTGTTCTGTTACATACTGTTACATGATATCTTAGTACAATAAATATTATATCACATTAAAGAAAACTTAAACTATATAAATATACATGTATAAAGCTGTTATTGAAGACTAAATTCCATCATAAACAGAGAATGAGGAAAGTGAGAGAATCCAAAAATATAAGGGAAATGTAGCTACCAAACTTTATATAGTAAACATATGACTGAAAGAGTAAAATACTGAACAGAAAAGCATCAGAATTATATGTTAGAGATGGTCGAATTTAATTTTGGATTCTGAAATTGAATTTCTCTCTCTGTCCATGAACATCACAAAGAAACACACATTTTACGCAGTTATGTGTTTATCTCCAGCCCGGGGCCTAAATCAGACAACGAATAATGACGGATGTCCTCCAATGGAAATGCAGCAGGCGTGAAGTTGTGGACCAATGGAAAAATTACAGATTTTACTGTACATTGCTATACTTTGCTCTCGCCGGAGTCCGCGCTTTTGCTATAAATGGTGTCAGCGCTGAGCTAGTTCATTTCACTTTGATTCACAAAGACGAAAACATGTCAGGCAGAGGCAAAGGAGGAAAAGGACTCGGAAAGGGGGGCGCCAAGCGTCACAGGAAAGTTCTTCGGGACAACATCCAGGGTATCACCAAGCCCGCTATCCGTCGTCTGGCCCGTCGAGGTGGTGTAAAACGTATCTCCGGTCTGATCTACGAGGAGACCCGTGGTGTACTGAAGGTATTCTTGGAGAATGTCATCCGTGATGCAGTCACCTACACCGAGCACGCCAAGAGGAAGACCGTCACCGCCATGGATGTGGTCTACGCCCTGAAACGCCAAGGTCGCACTTTGTACGGCTTCGGTGGTTAGACGATTACAACAACCAAATCAACCCAACGGCCCTTTTCAGGGCCAACCATTTCTTCGAAAGAGGAACTTCTATCATAGCACAAAATTTAACACAAGTACCCACATTCCCCCCTCGCTTGCATCTTTTTATTTTCATAATTTATATATTCTTGAAAGTTTAAATTTGGTCGAAATTAACTCAATTTTACAAATATTAATATAACTAACTTCTGAAACAGCTAATTTATAGAATAATTTAACGATTCAATAATTAAATTCTTTTTAAATAATAAACTGATCGCCAAAATTCAGTTCAAACCTATCATTTGAGATAGTCGATCTGTAAAATATATTTCACTGATACAAGGGAAGCCACTCTTGCTGGAAAGCTACAAGAAAATAGCCCAGTCAAGCGTATACATGTATGAACGTATATACATGTATGGGAAAATCTGAGGTGTCGTGAGATATGTATATTATAATAACATAGAATATGATAACTGCTCCAATCTCTGCATGAAATGAGAGAATTGTCTTTCAATTAATTATCGGCTCTGTTGTTATAAGTTTAAGCCGTGCAGATATGGATGTAAAAGTATTAACAAGTCGATTATTACATTTTGATTATTACATTAAAATCGCCCGAAAAGCAGAGATGAAGGCCAGCCTGTTTACTCAATTTATCCTGACGCTTCCTGTATGTTCAGTGGGTGTCGAAAAACGCCTGATCTTGAATTATGAAACAAGTATCTGCCTTCACAGCGCAAATTCATAACAAATTACGCCAAATTCCGCATGCAAACATCAAATTCAAACCATTTTTATGCACTTTCATCGTCGACACGTATAAATCAGTTAAAATCCACACATTTCCTACACAGTTTATCTCTCAACGTTATATTTTATTAAACTTTCTTTGTGCATGAAAAGCACAAAAAGCTGTAGACAGGAATTTACACTGAACTCCAGGCAAACTGTATACACTGAGAAGCCTGTGATAAAGGAGCTGGTCTATAACTGCTTACGCCGACGTCCGCGCGCGGGGTTTCGCCAGAAATTTCAATCCCCCCGTCAGCATATAAATACGGCGAGCGCCAATCAGCCCTCACTGATTTTGCTGACTTTCACAGTGTCACATCTCTGTTAACCATGGCTCCAAAAACACCTACCGGCTCCAAAGGCGCCAAGAAGGCGATGAAGAAATCTGCACCAAAGACTGGTGACAAGAAGAGGAAGAGGAGAAGGAAGGAAAGCTACGGAATTTACATCTACAAGGTTATGAAACAAGTCCACCCCGACACCGGTATTTCCTCCAAGGCTATGTCCATCATGAACAGCTTCGTCAACGACATCTTCGAGCGTATCGCCGCCGAGGCTTCCCGTTTGGCTCACTACAACAAGCGATCAACGATCACCAGTCGGGAGATCCAGACCGCTGTCCGTCTCCTTCTGCCCGGAGAGTTGGCCAAGCACGCCGTCTCTGAAGGTACCAAGGCTGTCACCAAGTACACCAGCAGCAAGTAAATTAAGCGTCCACTTCGCTTACTCTAACGGCCCTTTTCAGGGCCAACCATCTTTTCCGAAAGAGAACTTCTATCTTATGCACAATCAATTTTAACACCAGACATCCCAATCCCAAACTTTTCCGGCTAAATTATGAATCGTATGTATATAAATACGCGATCCATGTTTGAAGCACATATAGACCCAATGCCAAGAATTCAGAATACATGTACAAGTAAATATATATTATGAATTTTATACATAATTAATTTTAAATCTTTCCCGTTGAAAATTGTAAGACCCTTCTGGTATAGTAAACACACAGTACTAAAAACGGGGGGAATTAAACAGACGGAAAATGTCTGCCCGCGAATTCGGCTATATACATGTCTAATAGTAATGTGTTTATACTTGGCGTTTTTTTTAACATACATACGTATTACCCCACACTATATAACGTCCAATGTTTATGGACTGGCACTGGGTGAAATTTAACGTTTGTTCATAGCTATATTAAATTCAAATATAGTAATAGTATATATTTTATATGGGTTGCTCGCCGTTGTTTAATGTATATCTATACATTTTATAACTTTATTCATAGTATACATTATATACATCATATAATTCTGCAGGGTGAAAAAGCAGTCCTGACAGATAGAAATAATGAAGTTTGATACTTGTTCTGACTAGTGGATTCGACTTGAAATATTTTAGAAAATGAACCAAAATCGACCTGTAAAGAAATGCTGCAAACACGAATTCCAACAACAAACAGCTGCTTTAAGATGTGGGATTGTAATTCTGGTTTGCGCCCAAAGCGCGGACGTGAGAGAAGACTGCAATCGAGTAGTGGAACAATTCTATTGGCTGTTCGACTGAAAATATCAGAATCCCGCTCAAGGGTATAAATACACTGACGAGACCTGCCCAGTTTATCCTATCGCTGTATTTTGCTGAGCGTATACGTTCACTCTACCGATAAATCAACATGTCTGGTCGTGGTAAAGGCGGAAAAGTTAAGGGAAAGAGCAAGACTCGCTCATCCCGTGCCGGACTTCAGTTCCCCGTCGGCCGTATTCACCGTCTCCTGAGGAAGGGAAACTACGCCGAGAGAGTTGGTGCTGGTGCTCCAGTCTACCTGGCCGCTGTCCTTGAATACCTGGCAGCTGAAGTTCTCGAGTTGGCAGGAAACGCCGCCAGAGATAACAAGAAATCCAGAATCATCCCCCGTCATCTGCAGTTGGCTGTCCGCAACGACGAAGAGTTGAACAGACTCCTCTCCGGTGTGACCATTGCCCAGGGTGGTGTTCTCCCCAACATCCAGGCTGTTCTCCTGCCCAAGAAGACCCAGAAGGCGAGCAAATAAGCCACTTCGACTTTGAATCTACATCCTAACGGCCCTTTTCAGGGCCAACCAATTACTCCGAAAGAGAGGCTTCTAACTTGCACACTAAACAATGTTACTTAAATGTGACATTAAATGTTACTTTGTAACAAGGAGCATACACCCCCTCCCCTCCCCCCTTTCGATAAACACCTTTCTCAACATATAATGCTTATTAATATGGATCCGCTATTATTATTATATTTATTAATACTCTTAACTTTCATTGATAGTTTTTAATCATGTAATATGTTTATATGCAGTTTACATACAGATAAAGAGAACCGCACAGGGCACAAGATAAATATCATTTGTACTTAGAAAATTTTGCCAGTATTCATTTCAAACAAATTCACAACACAAAATATAGCGGTATAAACCTACCAAGTAAGGAACTTGTTCTCAGTATTACAGAGTCGATAAGAGTTGTTTTCATCGAGAGCCCGTTATATGTAAAAATCATAAAATTCCTTCTGAATAACCTGTGTTTTAAATATGACAGGCAAACCTGATATCACACAGGATGTGTCATTTTATAATATTTCTTGTTGTGATACTAGGAATTTGTTTGTGTTGTTATTTGTTACCCTACTATACATGTATACCACTACTATACATACATGTACATGTGTACAGCCCATGTACATCTGTAAATTAGTTGTTATATTATTATATTTGTTCTGTTACATACTGTTACATGATATCTTAGTACAATAAATATTATATCACATTAAAGAAAACTTAAACTATATAAATATACATGTATAAAGCTGTTATTGAAGACTAAATTCCATCATAAACAGAGAATGAGGAAAGTGAGAGAATCCAAAAATATAAGGGAAATGTAGCTACCAAACTTTATATAGTAAACATATGACTGAAAGAGTAAAATACTGAACAGAAAAGCATCAGAATTATATGTTAGAGATGGTCGAATTTAATTTTGGATTCTGAAATTGAATTTCTCTCTCTGTCCATGAACATCACAAAGAAACACACATTTTACGCAGTTATGTGTTTATCTCCAGCCCGGGGCCTAAATCAGACAACGAATAATGACGGATGTCCTCCAATGGAAATGCAGCAGGCGTGAAGTTGTGGACCAATGGAAAAATTACAGATTTTACTGTACATTGCTATACTTTGCTCTCGCCGGAGTCCGCGCTTTTGCTATAAATGGTGTCAGCGCTGAGCTAGTTCATTTCACTTTGATTCACAAAGACGAAAACATGTCAGGCAGAGGCAAAGGAGGAAAAGGACTCGGAAAGGGGGGCGCCAAGCGTCACAGGAAAGTTCTTCGGGACAACATCCAGGGTATCACCAAGCCCGCTATCCGTCGTCTGGCCCGTCGAGGTGGTGTAAAACGTATCTCCGGTCTGATCTACGAGGAGACCCGTGGTGTACTGAAGGTATTCTTGGAGAATGTCATCCGTGATGCAGTCACCTACACCGAGCACGCCAAGAGGAAGACCGTCACCGCCATGGATGTGGTCTACGCCCTGAAACGCCAAGGTCGCACTTTGTACGGCTTCGGTGGTTAGACGATTACAACAACCAAATCAACCCAACGGCCCTTTTCAGGGCCAACCATTTCTTCGAAAGAGGAACTTCTATCATAGCACAAAATTTAACACAAGTACCCACATTCCCCCCTCGCTTGCATCTTTTTATTTTCATAATTTATATATTCTTGAAAGTTTAAATTTGGTCGAAATTAACTCAATTTTACAAATATTAATATAACTAACTTCTGAAACAGCTAATTTATAGAATAATTTAACGATTCAATAATTAAATTCTTTTTAAATAATAAACTGATCGCCAAAATTCAGTTCAAACCTATCATTTGAGATAGTCGATCTGTAAAATATATTTCACTGATACAAGGGAAGCCACTCTTGCTGGAAAGCTACAAGAAAATAGCCCAGTCAAGCGTATACATGTATGAACGTATATACATGTATGGGAAAATCTGAGGTGTCGTGAGATATGTATATTATAATAACATAGAATATGATAACTGCTCCAATCTCTGCATGAAATGAGAGAATTGTCTTTCAATTAATTATCGGCTCTGTTGTTATAAGTTTAAGCCGTGCAGATATGGATGTAAAAGTATTAACAAGTCGATTATTACATTTTGATTATTACATTAAAATCGCCCGAAAAGCAGAGATGAAGGCCAGCCTGTTTACTCAATTTATCCTGACGCTTCCTGTATGTTCAGTGGGTGTCGAAAAACGCCTGATCTTGAATTATGAAACAAGTATCTGCCTTCACAGCGCAAATTCATAACAAATTACGCCAAATTCCGCATGCAAACATCAAATTCAAACCATTTTTATGCACTTTCATCGTCGACACGTATAAATCAGTTAAAATCCACACATTTCCTACACAGTTTATCTCTCAACGTTATATTTTATTAAACTTTCTTTGTGCATGAAAAGCACAAAAAGCTGTAGACAGGAATTTACACTGAACTCCAGGCAAACTGTATACACTGAGCAGCCTGTGATAAAGGAGCTGGTCTATAACTGCTTACGCCGACGTCCGCGCGCGGGGTTTCGCCAGAAATTTCAATCCCCCCGTCAGCATATAAATACGGCGAGCGCCAATCAGCCCTCACTGATTTTGCTGACTTTCACAGTGTCACATCTCTGTTAACCATGGCTCCAAAAACACCTACCGGCTCCAAAGGCGCCAAGAAGGCGATGAAGAAATCTGCACCAAAGACTGGTGACAAGAAGAGGAAGAGGAGAAGGAAGGAAAGCTACGGAATTTACATCTACAAGGTTATGAAACAAGTCCACCCCGACACCGGTATTTCCTCCAAGGCTATGTCCATCATGAACAGCTTCGTCAACGACATCTTCGAGCGTATCGCCGCCGAGGCTTCCCGTTTGGCTCACTACAACAAGCGATCAACGATCACCAGTCGGGAGATCCAGACCGCTGTCCGTCTCCTTCTGCCCGGAGAGTTGGCCAAGCACGCCGTCTCTGAAGGTACCAAGGCTGTCACCAAGTACACCAGCAGCAAGTAAATTAAGCGTCCACTTCGCTTACTCTAACGGCCCTTTTCAGGGCCAACCATCTTTTCCGAAAGAGAACTTCTATCTTATGCACAATCAATTTTAACACCAGACATCCCAATCCCAACCTTTTCCGGCTAAATTATGAATCGTATGTATATAAATACGCGATCCATGTTTGAAGCACAGAGAGATCTAATTGCGCCAAGAATCTTGTAGAATGTTGTACAAGTAATACAGGATAGTTAAATGAATGCCTTATACATAATTAATTTTAAATCTTTCCTGTTGAAAATTGTAATAGACCTTTCTTCTGGTATAGTAAACACACAGTACTAAAAACGGGGAATTAAACAGACGGAAAATGTCTGCCCGCGAATTCGGCTATATACATGTCTAATAGTAATGTGTTTATACTTGGCGTTTTTTTAACATACATACGTATTAATTCCCACACTATAACGTTCAATGTTTATTAACTGAGCACTGAGTGAATTTTTTTCGTCTGTTTATAGCTATATTAAATTCTAATGTGATAATAAGTATATTCCTAATGAGATGATCGTCGTTGTTAATATTATTATATATCTATACATTTTAAATCTTTATTCATAATATACAGCATATAGTTTATATACAAGTGATAATAATAAAATAATAAAGTTTGATAATTGTTCTTATTATAGTCGATTTGACATGAAATAATTAGATCATGAACCGAGAACGAACTGTATAGAAATGCTCCATAACAGGAATTCCAAACAACGAACAGACGTTTTAAGATTTGGATTGTAATTCTGTTTTGCGCCCAAAGCGCGGACGTGAGAGAAGACTGCAATCGAGTCCTGGAGCCATATTCGAAGCAATGCTATTGGCTGAATAGACTAAAAATATCAGAATCCCATCCAAGGGTATAAATACAC
>JAVTVY010057460.1:0-28680 GCA_036873755.1 Hanleya hanleyi | reverse complement strand
CGTATCGCTATGGTCAATCAGTTGTTACATTATGATTCGATCACAAGTACGGTGATTACCATTTCACCCATTGTTCAGACTACCTGGCATGCCAGGGAGGTTTCCTTTATGGCTGACCTCGCTTATTCTTTCAATCGCCCATGGTGTGCATGACTTCATATCTCTATTCCTGACATAAAGTTACTCATTTGGTGCTCAGCATTGAGAGGATAGATCAAGGACAGGTTAGCCCAATGTTGAGATAATGTAACTGTGGGTGTATCATGTCTGCCTATACATGTGCTTGTCTGTCCTGATGCTTCTGTGAGGCAACACTATAAAAAAGGCAAGATGTCGGCACACTGGTGATATAACTGCAAAACTTGTTGAAAGTGACATTAAATCCTATTCACTCAATCAGTCGTGTGGCCTTTCCACGTTTCTCTTTCACACACATTCAGTTTCTCATGTTGGTGTGAGATATTTTATATGCATTTGCGGTGGTCGTATCATAGTGGATAATCTCTCTTATAATTTTTCAGACACCAGTTCTATCTGAATGTGAAGCAGGAGGTGCAGACAGGGAGACTCGAGCCGCAGAACTCGGAACAGGCTGTCCGACTGGCTGCATTGATAGCGCAAGCGGATTTCGGAGATAGCGACCGGACGAACCTCAACATTCAACAAGCAGTTTACAAAACTCTTCTACCAGAGGAGTCCACAAGTACAGCTGACAGAGACTTCGTTCAGGCAGTCTGGCGAGAACATGTTAGTCTACGCGGAGTGTCAAGGGAGTCGGCGGAATACAGGTTCCTGTCGGAGACGTCCCGTCTGTGCAAATACGGGGTGGAAGACCATGTTGCAACATGTGCAAGGAGCGTGAATGCAGTCAGTGTGACCATCCACATCGGGGTGGGGCCAGAGGGGATACTGTTGTGCTACGAAGACACAGATGAGATACAAAGGTAAAATATGAAAGTGGGGTAGGTATTGTATATCTCATGAACCTGTGTGATAGAATGTTAAGGATATGCTCAGATCAAAGGTAAAAATAGTGTATGCATCAAACAGAATTTGTGGCTGATTCTGGTCTACTCAGTAAAACCTCTTCAATTACAGTTACTGAGTTCGTTAAAAAATCTTTTTATCCATTTAGAACAAATTTATTTAATGCATTTTGAGGCAGTGGGAACAGTTTGATAATAACACAAATGTTCACACTTCTGCGCTTCCCGATCATTTCTTATGCCGTTAGTACAAAGCAGATAAATTCACTTGAGGCAACTCTATATAGGGGAGCTTCTTGAAATTGGGGCATGCTTGGAACTGGCGTAAGGCATTCCAAACAGAGTGGCATGGTGCGCCGAGTTGGAATTCCTAGGAGCTCCATGGCATACTTTTTGGAACTCGGCAGACAAAGGATGGCTTATGCCATACCATGCAATGGCATGGGGAAAATGGCTTAGTATGCCATTCCAATTGGAACTCCTCTCCATCCAGTTCAGAACCCAAAACTGAGCACAGTGTATCCCATTTGAATAACCGGCATATACATGTACCTTTCCTATCAAGGAACTCTACCCTAATTTCAAGATGCTCCCCTAAAAAAAAACCACACGCACAAAAAGTTGCAACAGGAACACATACAAAATTTGATCTGGTCAAACAAATTCCGCAATGCAATTGCAACTACAGAAGAAAAAAAATCATGACTATAAGGTTTGAATAGTGCATTCAAATAAACCCAGTAAAGTAAAATCAAGGACAAATAACCCAGATTTTGACACCTTTTCGTTTTTGTTAACTGGACATGTTTAGTGTTATCTCTGGTAAATATTTTCAATACAATAATTTTCAGTTGTCGGTAAATTTTAGAACACCTCGTTCTGATGCAAGTTTCGTGTTTGTAAATTCTCAACAAATTTGTATTTACATGTAGACATGTCTACTCATGGTACTTGACGACAAATATTCTGATCCTTTGTTCTGATGCTGTAATCGCACTACTGATAAAGGTGATTTGTGTGGCAAACAATTTTTGCCCAGTGACCTACCCGTATCTTTTTAATGTGAATACCCGTGGTGTTTATCAATAGGAAAATGCAAAACAAAATAGGTAGTTCTCATTTTAGGCTTGTCAATCTCAATAGTGTCCACAATTTGGCAATAAAATATGAAAAATTCCAATAGAAATGCCGGTAATATGAACATTGAGGCAATTTACGGGAAATGCTATGAGAACATAAAAGTGTTCTTTCTTGGGTGAAAATGTGGCATTTGTGTAAGAATTTATACAATAATTGAGCAACCAGGCACAATAAATTGCAGTTTGAGAGTACAAAGTTGACAGTGTGCAGATAAAGATTTAGTACAATGACATGAAATGTATGCTGATAATTTTGACAAAGAATCTCGTATCTTTCGACAAATCAAATAAAATGGGTTATCATTCATATTTTTCACACACAGCAGTGCAGTCTTATATGTTATTCCAAGGGAGTTGGTAATGTTGAAGGGAGACAACTCTTCCAAATTGACTTTATCATGCATGTTTGCCCCGCGAGCCACCATAAGTACATTTGACTTGTTTGAAAACAACACAGTGTGTCACTCTTGACATTCAATTTCCACCTGCTTGGTTCGTTTACAGGATTGAGTACCCCATGATACAGACGGCGACGAACACGGGCAAGTGTCTCTTTCTGACGGTGCTGGACACCACTTCAGGAGAAGGCAATGTGATGGGCTTCCGCCTTGTCAGTCAGAAGGCCGCCCATGCTCTATATAGATGCGTGACCGAGATGCATTCCTTCTACCGATGTGATACTGTGCGAAACGCCGTGTCGGCGCAATTCTGTCGTGATCTCAAAGGAACCCTTCTGTCTATATTTAATGAAAACACAAGCCTGGGTAAATATATATTATTGGTAAAAAAAAAATATTGCACTCGTAATTTTAGTATGAGAAGTATTAAAACAGGTTTTGGTTTCAACACATATAAGCTTACATGTACATGCATGTTTGCTCAAAGCAACATTTGACTAGTGAAAAAATTATTTTCCTAATGCTGTAAACACTAATCATTTAATTGAAAACACCAACTTTTTGCCTCAAATTTTGATGTCCGGCCTAGGTCAATCTGATTAAAACTCATCTAGCGGACATGTCGCTAATTAATATCTGGGACAGTCTGTATCTTAAATCTGTCGCGCATGTCCGACTGACGACCAATCACAATCCAACTTCAACGGGCGAATTGGCTGACGAAGTTCTTGCTCTCCATGAGCAATCACCGAAGATTATTATTTGCTCGGATAGGCACCTATTCTCCCGTTGAAGTTGGACTGTGATTGGTCGCCAGTCTGACATGCACAACAGATTTAAGATACAGACTGTCCCAGATCTTAATTAGCGATATGTTCGATAGATGAGCGGTTGTTAAGTCTGAGTTTCAATCAGATTGCACCTAGGTGAAACTATATTACATAGATATCATGGTACATGGTAAATCCTCCAATAATTGAATCACTATTAATTTTGAATCACCTCCAATTTTGTGGAAATATTTAGTTCCAATAAATTCAGTTATAGTCGTTCTAACAAGTTTGATGACCTAAAGTTTTTCAAATAATAAAGAAATAATGGATTTATGCATAATTCTGGACCATTTTTGTCAACTTTCTGTTCTACGAAATTTGATCACTCCCAGATTTTATTGTGAGAAATTTCACTTTACTGTGATTGAGTTATTAGACGATTTGTCCTGCATGCAGATATTAAGATTCTGTTTTATCACCCCAATATTTCAAGGTTTAGAGAAAGTATTAAAGGCAAGAAATTATTTGGGAAGAAACTCTTGAATAACAATCAGTCTTGAAACAATAAAATTACAGTAAGAAGAAAATCTTGCCTTTTACCTCCTGGAGATAACATTTTCTAAAGAAGAATATACGCAGTTTCACTTCTTGACTATCTTCACTAAAATGGTTTTCCACCAACCTTGTATAACATGGTGTAAGGGAGACAACTCCATCGACTTCAAAATTCAGAGCCATCCAGCCATTGTGCTGCTGATCCTAGTTTAGCCATGCTATATTCTATAAAGTTTTATTTACGTTGTTCATTAAATCTCTTATTCTGAAATACTTGTTCTCTTGTCGCAGGTAAAAAATATATCTTCGACATTCGGCGGACCTGTAGAGAGGTTTACGACCATGCCAGGAGAAAGCTGTATGCAGACAGTATTCGCTCACAGCCTCAGGAAGGGGGCGATTGTCCGGGGGCGGGTGATTCCCAGGAGGCAGACAGTTCACAGAGATGCAGGGGTGAGGAGTCGTCACAATGTCAGCAATGTACCTGTCATCACAAATGCATGGTAAGTTATTATGATAGCTGAGAAAAGAAGTTAAATACTGTATTATGCTGTATTATTTGCGGGGCACTATCTTTCGCGATTTTCGTGGTCATTTATTTTTCCGCGAAAGTTAGTTCCCACGAATACAACTTCTATTAAGTTCATAATGCAATGCACATGCATGGAAGAAGACAGTTTAAGGTAAAAAAAGGTCATTTTTGACCAGTAAAGTCAAGATTATATCAAACTAAAAGACATCCGTCATAGGCGACCATGGACGTATAATCCGCGTTGTATGGTATTAAAACAACAAATTGTTGTCTATCTAATTTGCATAATAATAGACATGTTTTGTCCTATATTAAAATGTACAAGTAGACAATGCACGCTTTCATTGGAAAATCACTGTTTATGATATGTAACAGTATTAAAGATAATATTTAAGTCACCTAGAGATGAGTTGATGGAGCAAATTTTATCATCTAGTAATCAAAATATGTAATCTGGTGTGTTTATGTATTTTTCTTTTCTATTCTATCGTAGGAGTGGAAGGAGAAGTTAGAAAGTTTGCGAGATGCCCTCCTGTGTAGGGTTTGTATGGACGCGGACATTAACACGGTCCTCTGCCCATGTGGTCACATGATCTGTTGTAACTCGTGCGCTCAACATCTGGACGTATGTCCCGTGTGCAGAGTGTCCATCGACCAGGTCCAACAAGTCTACCTCCCACTCGTCACGCACACTAGGGGTTTGGAGCAGCAGGTCCACTTCCACGACAACACGGTGCAAGAAGAGAGGATGCACAAAACCAGCAGGGAACATGGGGCAGGGATGCAGGAATCCACGGAGCTGTATGTGTAAGAATGACTGACTGCACGAAACTGGAGTGCAAGAAATGAGAATGCTAGAGTCCTGAACTCGGACTGGAATGACCGGCGAATAATAGCCGAGAAGAACAGAGAACTATAGAGCCTTTCCTGCTGGAAGTTGTGAGTTGCAAGGCACGGTGATGCTACTCCTACACAATAAACATATCTGGGTGGCATCTCACCTGCAGGTATCCACAAACTCAGGTGGTTGGTTAATTATGATCTCGGTTTCATGTCAAAGTGGACTTTTGTCCTCTTTAGTCCCAACTAACATCCAGGTAACAAACCACAGTGAGCTGGTTAGCGTATAAATTATAATTAACATCCTTGTCTCTACGATATTTTAGGGCTGTTCCAGAAAAAGGTACATGGTAGGGGGAAGACATCTTTTTCTAACTCCAACCACCCATATACCATTTTCTCCCCAACGTTAAAATGACTGCATACCATCGAACACACATGTACCATAAAACAGGTTTTTTTTCATGTGTTTTTTGTTTCTGGAACAGCCCTCAAACATGGAATGAGGAAACATCCATTCACCCAGGTTCAACCTATAACACATCTTTTCAGAATTATTTGTGATGTTCGTACCAGGACCAACTCGGCTTTGATTTGTGAACTGAAAAAGGGAGATGATCATTTCATTCCAGTGACACGTGGATGTGCAATGATGGAGCTACTTATACCATGGATATCCGGAAGAACTTCCATGAACAGATTCTAGCCGGTTCAACTTTTGTGTATGGTGAATAGTTTCCTCATTTCATGCACGACTACCTGTAGTCGCACTCTACATCTGACCATAGCGAGGCAGTGTGTGTGACAGAGGTCAGCCGGTGTGCCTATTTTCGCACGACAGATAGGTGATTTTAGAAAGTGGGATTTCTTTCATGGGAAATGACTGTCATTCGAGTAGGTCTGTTTCATCATAGCAGGTTCTACATACCTTGACTTCTAGATAAAATGAGGAATGATGCTGTTTATTCAGCAAATTTTCGTTCTCAAGTCACCCAAATATGGATTGAATTTCATTAGTCTCAGCACTGATATTATTAAGTGACACCACGTATCTTTCTTGGCTACCGTGGTCAACATCAACTAACACATACTGCTGACAGCCATAGTACACTTTTCGAATAATATCAGAGCTGATACTGATTAAATCTATTTAAAGTTTGCTTGTTATGCAAAGCACAAGAGAAGCACGGACGGATCTCTTTGTACAGAATAGTGCCAGTTGAGAAAATAAACTTTGAATCGAAACTAGCATGGTAAAAGAAGTCCCGATTCATTATCTATTTTTGCATGATATCTTCAAGCACATGGCTTTCTGTACTGGTATGAAATACACCTACATGTATCTGAATGTCTTTTCCCATGAATGATTATCCCTAGAAGTATTCAAGATATGCGAAAGACATCCTAATTGCTTACACGACATCTGTCGCCAAGGCTGCTTGATCACTGTCACACCAGCTGCTCATGGTCGATTGTCGGGTGTGCTAGTCAGAGCAGAGGGAGATGCTGATTATTTGCAAGCTACTCGGTACACTGTGTAACTATACCCATTCCAAAGGAGCAACAATTAAACTCCAAATTTGGTCACCTATCGTGATATTTTAGCATAACTGGTTGAAGACTGTAGCAATGACTGCTGGGTGCTTATATGCAGCTACATGTATGTAAAGCTCTACAATTAACATATTTAACTGATTTGAAGGATTTTCCATCTACGCAATCATATACCATCTGTTTGTACATAGCAGTTACACTCGCAGGGTTTTTATACACCCGCTCTACATGTAAAGGCAGATATAGTAATTATGTGATGGTCGTTTCTGTCCATTCTTGTCCAGTCTGTGACAGTTTTCTATCTGCAGTTGCAATTTTTCGTGAATGTAAACACTAAGTGGAGACCATGTGCTGCATCCCAAATTTTAGGTCAAAGACAGAGGTCAAAGGTCACTGCATCTTTAATAAAATATGGAAATGATTGAAAATTGCTAATTATTTGTGAGTGGATTCATTAAGGGGGGAAGGTATTTCTTGTTCCAGAATTGAGGTCAAAGTCAAGGGTCAGTGGAACCCCAAAATGAGGAAATCATTGCAAATTTCAATATTTGTGTCAGTGAATGCATTTTGGGGAAACGATATCTGTGTCATATACCAAGATTGATGTCAAGGCCACTGTAATCCTGAAATTAAAAAAAATCATAATTTTTCCCGGTTAGAGGATAGTAAGGGGAGACCGTGTTGTGTGACCATATATTGAAGCCAATTTTGGCTCTGCTAAGTAAACATTTGTGTAGAGTTTGCATGGAAGGATACTTGTAGATATGTACATGTACATAGCCTTGTTTCATGAGAACAAGTTCAGCACCCTTCTTAGTAAGAAGAAATAAGGTATTTGAGAGTTACATGTAGTGAAATACTAAGCTATGTTCTCCATCATTATCAATGCAATATCTTCCATTTGATATCACACATGTGACATTGTTTTCATATCATAGGATTGTAACTGGATATATTTTGCCACGTTTTTGCCAGTTGAAAATTTTATCGGGTATTTGAAGTAGAAAGTCCAGAAAAAAAGTTGTTGAAAAAGTTTGTGATAGCGATTCTTAAATGTTGCATATGATGACAATGAAATGCCTTGCAATTGAATGCAAAAAACAAAATTCCCCGTCAAGAAAAAAAATGTGAAGTGTCCACAAATTTAACTATTTTAGGTAGAGATTTTGGAATTCTGGTGAGTAGATTTTAAGATCAACTATATTTTGTGATCAGAGATGCACTTTTGACATATTAATAAGTGTAAATAGTCAAATTTGTTGATCAGGTGTATATTAGTGACGTTGGCATGCTAGATATTTAAATTGAAAAAAAAAGTTTCCATTTTAATATGTATTGCATTGTATAAAAACTCGACTCGTTTCCATTGTATATGTTTCTGTAAGTTTGTACATGTAGTTTGCATATTCATAATCTAAAAACAATTTGTTTGTAAATACAAAAATATATAAAAAAATTCTTTCCCTGCTGAGATTACAAGTTTGCCTCCTACTGATGGATGAGAAGGTGAAATTTTGATAATGTACATGTACATGTAAGCTGGAATGGCATATTCAGTACATGGGTATTTTCTAGTAATATGAAAAACTTTATCTTGTAAATACTACTGAATTGTTCTAGAAAGTCTGATTCCAAATATACTTAAATATTATTACTTCATAGCTACAAAATCAAAAAGAGGTTGAAAGGTGGACTGTTGATCATCCATAAAATCATGCAAGAATTGTATAGCTGCTGTTACATAGTATTTAATGTTGTACCGGTATGGTAAATGCTCCAACAAGTCAATACCTCTATTAATATTTGATCACCCCCAAATTTTCAGATCAGTGGCCACTGGCTATCAAATTTGACCACCCTTTCAATTTACAAGATGTTAAATTGACAATCTTCTGAAAATTATTTGTACTATTTGGTTTTCACCATTACTTCAAAGTTGTGATTGAATTATATTATTTAGTTGTTAGAGCACTTACCATACCATGCATGGTTCAGGTTTTATTTGAGGGTTTTCTGCTGATCAAGCCGGAATGCTGGCGTACCAAGTGTTTGGTTAGATATACTCAAAGAGGAAGTTCAGATCTCAAGATAGCTTTGTTTTTCAATAATTATGTTTTGTGTTTGTCAATTTGTTGCACTTGTTAAATGACTCCATTGATCCATTCCCATATTTATAAAGAGAGCAAGTTTGTTGGCAAAAGCGCGAGTGTTAAGATGGATATTGTTGAAAGTACCAAGGTTACTGTCAAGTCTATTACAAATGTGTGATAACTTGGCATATATAGTTACATTGTAATATTTCAGCTATAATATATAAATTAGCAGATTGAACACAAATATAGCAGCAGATTCAACGAAACTGTTTGAGCATGTACATCCATCTGTCAATTTGTTAACTGGGCAAGAATAATGCATGTGATAATTATTATTAAATAATTACTATTAAAAATAATTACTATTAAAAATAATATACATCACCTATTTCATAAGATCCATTGTATCATCTCGTAATCGACGTACACATACCTGTAAAAATGCTTCTGACGGACTGCTAAGGTACCCATTTTGTATGCACTTTAGATACTCTGTGTAATGGTCAATTCTTCCGGGGATTGACCTGGGATGTCGTTGTGCACACCGCAGGTCATGGTAAGAATAGGCCTCCACTCCTCCGACAGCTTGTCGTAAGAGGCGACTGAGGCACCCGTGGGGTTCCCGGATGTGAAAAGGAATAGGACCCCACACGTGTGGTTCACGGGTGTGAAAAGGAATATGACCCAACATCGTGATATGACTGAAATATAGTGGAAAGCGATGTTAAATCATATTCACTCACTCACTCCTGGTCAATCCTTTCCTACTATTAATCAAGCAGATTTGGGTAGAATTGTTTGCTTGGGCAAAGTGAACATCTTCGTAGTCAAGTCAATATGCGGAGGTCATTTTGGTGGTTGTAAATGTGACTGCCCTTCCTCTTTTCCCAACAATTAGTGCTCTGCTCCCCTCAGTATCTTCTCCGCAGCTAGGGCTAGAGAAGTAAAACTGTTAACAATACATATATTGGGATAAATGAATGTTCTACCAGAAGGTGTAAAATGTAATTTTGTTTTCCCACTCTGATGAAGTCACAGTGACTGATGCCTTAATCACAAAATCAAACAGTTGTTGCAGTAGTTCACCAAAATCTACTTCTAAACTATTAATTTTGACTATTCCTCTCGTGAGAATCTGCCTGTACAAACTCTTGCGCATTGATTAAAGACCATTCAGTGAGACAAAGTTTTAATATTTGCAAACTTTTAGCTTCAGATTTACGTTCAGTTGCTTCAAAACTACTGTGGAGGTCATAAAATAAATAGTGAAGTCTGTATTTTGGCGAGCAGAATGATTTGTCTGGTTTTCTTTGGGTTTTTTTTTCTGAAATTCTAAAACAAATATTTTGGATCACCATTTGGGCCCGTCGGCTACATGTATATGCTCAGGAAATTGATTAATTAAAAAAAAATAGACTGCACTATTTTTCGAAGAACAAGTAGGTGGGCACGTACTGTATCCTTACATATTACTTTGCCAAAGCAATTAAGATTTTCTGTGAATGTGCTTTTCTCTGTCCTGAACGAGCTGAACTACATATACGGTGAACTTTGTTCTTCTTCAGGCTGGGTTCATGGTCTAGTGATAAACGGGTTTCTTCAATCAGTGTTTTAAAAAGGGGAAACATCTTGTTTAAATTATTGAGTTAAAAGTAAAGAATTGAGAGAATTGTCTGTGATATACTATCTGTACGTGAAACTACCTGTACGTGACAGAGTGCAGGAAATAAGAGAGGTAATAAATATCATATTTATCATAAACTACTTGAATGTTCTGCAGTTTGCTTCCTTCTTTCTTTCAATGTCCTGTCTGTTGTCTTCAGTTCAGTAAAAACCGTTGTAATTATGTGTGCCAATCCCTTTGAAATTTAAAGTGCATTATCTATATGAGTGAATGGGCGGCCTATTTAGTGCAGTGAATAAATTTGTTTGCTGACCCTACAGTAATCGTTTACACTGATGCTCGCGAATACATCAGCGAAATTCATATCTTTATTCTGTTTAATTTCTCAGTTTGTATTTGACTTTGTAGCCCTTTTATTGTGTATTTTCAAGTTGACAGATTATTGTGACTCTAGATCCCTCTTCCCTGGATGGATTGATTGTCATAAATCGTAGAATGATCCGACGAAGATTTAGCGCAATCAAACTTGAATGTATGGATGCTTATAAAAGGCGAGCCTCAAACAGGGATATGTTGTTTTGGGCTTTAAACTTTGGAAGGTAGCAGGAGCATTTAGCATCCCAAACGACATTGCCCAACGCTCGAATAACCCATCAGGTGTAAGGAAAACAGACACTTTTGTTCTATATTAGTAGTCTATAACCCATCAGTAAGACATTGGTCACGGACAGCTTTACCAAAATTTCTGTAATTGGCGAGTCCTCGCGTGAATCTTTACTGTACCGTAAGCAATACACAACCCCTCTCATGCCATCCTTGTTGGTATCCGTATCATAGATAAACTGCTCTACAAAATCGTTGAAAACGACGGTAAATCGTAGTCCCCTTACCCTGAATAGGCCCTAATTCATGCGCTAGCATGTACTGGACTTATTCGCATGTCTGCTCTAATTTGTCGGCATTTAAGTTTTTGGGATGTTGCTGAATTGCACGAGCATAACCTACATCGACACCATTAACAGCAAGCTAAGTGCAATCTGTTTTGTCATAACATAATGGCAGAGTGCTACACACATGGTTGTTCAGCCTGGTTGTCCGGTTCTGCGGTATCACCTGCTCGACCAGCGTGTTGCCTGCTGACTGATTTGGTTCACGCTCATAGTATGTCCTGGGCAAGTACACCATCGATGAATAGTGAACTGACGATAGTATAGCATTTTCTCTCACTTGTGTAATCCGTGACAAACTATTTGCAAGTTTCTGTTCTACGACTTCCTCATTAAACATTCAGAAAGTCTTTAGTATTGTCACAATCTGGATTCAAAAGTCACTGCTTTATGTGATTTTTTTTGTTCACGGTTGCGCAATGTGTATGGCCAGTATTATTGGTTAAATGTTGTAAGCCTTGTGTATGTGAGTAACGGCTCACTGCCGAGAACCCCCCGCTATTTGTTGCATGCAACTATTCGCATGACAGGACCTGTTCTCTTTCATTAAGGTTGCCGCGTAAGCGTGCAGCCTTATTGCATTGGCTTGGTCTCATGGGGGCTAAAATCGCTTTGTCCGCAAGATTGCGAGGAAACAAAGCAGAGTTGGGGCTTACGGTCACAGGGCCAAATGTGGAGAAGACTTTGAACTGGAAATTCGTTATAATTTAATGGTGATTGCACGAGCATAACCTACATCGACACCATTAACAGCAAGCTAAGTGCAATCTGTTTTGTCATAACATAATGGCAGAGTGCTACACACATGGTTGTTCAGCCTGGTTGTCCGGTTCTGCGGTATCACCTGCTCGACCAGCGTGTTGCCTGCTGACTGATTTGGTTCACGCTCATAGTATGTCCTGGGCAAGTACACCATCGATGAATAGTGAACTGACGATAGTATAGCATTTTCTCTCACTTGTGTAATCCGTGACAAACTATTTGCAAGTTTCTGTTCTACGACTTCCTCATTAAACATTCAGAAAGTCTTTAGTATTGTCACAATCTGGATTCAAAAGTCACTGCTTTATGTGATTTTTTTTGTTCACGGTTGCGCAATGTGTATGGCCAGTATTATTGGTTAAATGTTGTAAGCCTTGTGTATGTGAGTAACGGCTCACTGCCGAGAACCCCCCGCTATTTGTTGCATGCAACTATTCGCATGACAGGACCTGTTCTCTTTCATTAAGGTTGCCGCGTAAGCGTGCAGCCTTATTGCATTGGCTTGGTCTCATGGGGGCTAAAATCGCTTTGTCCGCAAGATTGCGAGGAAACAAAGCAGAGTTGGGGCTTACGGTCACAGGGCCAAATGTGGAGAAGACTTTGAACTGGAAATTCGTTATAATTTAATGGTGATTTTCTTCATCGAAATACACTGTTGACGCCGATTGTGGGGTAATGGCGGGCAAATCTCGGATCAACGAGATATTGCGGTACTTCGATAAAATCGAAATCCCCCATGATACTTAGCGCGGTAATCAAGGGTTCTGAAAATGGCGGCGGAATTTCGTCTTTGAAAGGTCCAGCTCGATAATTGTTTATTTTTTTTGCCGTTCACGGAATAAAATGAACGAGACAGAGGAAGTAAAAGGCCAGGGAAGTTGGCAAATATGTATTTAATTCATACGAGCGCAGAACGGTATGCCACATTCCTTTTGAAGCTGGAATCTGTTCCGGGTCGGGCGGCCAAAATTTTGCGACAGCAACTTTCGGTTGGAGAGCTACAATATAATCCAGGTCCAGCCAGTTGAAAAATGAATTGAGGGAGTTTTATCAACATAAAAATAAAAATAGAGCTATGTATCTCTTCATAATATCCAAGAATAATATGAAGCGATTCTTGATCGTTATTTGCTGAACGGAAGAGTCTGTCACGATGTGTTTCCATTCATGTTGTAGTTGTAATTTAAGTCGTCAAAACATCGTTCGCTCTTGTATTGTACTTTGACGGAAGATGACATTTCTGCCCATACATATCCTGATATTTCAGAGGTGTCGTTAATGAAAATTTACTGGCATATCAGCGAATTTCAGGATATAAAAATAATCAGGAAAATAATACATAGAAATTAACTGTTGACTGTACACCAAAGTCAAGTCGTCGTCTAATTAGCTATAATTAGTTAATAAACGCTGAATTGAACTATGAATTAAGGGACAATGACTTTATTGTTTTTACCCCTCGGCAATTTTGATCTGGGGTATTGTCGCCATGAACGTACGTCCGTCTGACCGTCCGTTACAGAATTATAGGCAAAACCGCTCTGGATACGGTACCGTGACCAAATTTTGGGAACTTATTTATCTAAGTATAAATCAGACACCTATTAGTCCGGTATGTTAGGGCATAAAAGGGACTGTTTGGTTCAGATTCTTCCAAAAGCACCAAATTTGGCCCATATGTCGCCCATACAATACCTTTTAGATTTTTGACGGGCGCCAAGGTAGTCGCCCCCTGGAGCCGCCATATTGGCGAAATTCAATATGGCCACCACCCGGGTTAGAGGTAAATCGTATTTAAAAAAACAAAATGACTAGAACCATGAATAATACAACTTTTTAGTGGTTTTCGGTGTCGGGGAATCTGATTCTGATCTTATTTCAACGATTTGAGGTCAAGGTCATCCTAAAGGTCATTTTTAGCGGTTTTTAGTCGAGATATACAAACTACCTCATTTTATCGATTTTCGGGGTTGAGTAACCCGAATCTGGCCATATTTTGACGATTTGAGGCAATATTGCATGTGAGGTTCACGATAGAGGTCACCTGAACCAGAGATCAACCAGAGGTCAATTATAGGAAACACCAGAAGGACTCTAATCATAAATATTATCATAGGGCTTTGTGGCCTCGGAGAATTAGATTCTGGCCTTATTTTGACGATTTGAGGTCATGGCCACCTCATTTGGGAATTAAATGCCAAAGATCAACAGTTGCTACCAAAAACAATCGAAACAAGATTATTCAGGAACAAATGTTATTAAAATACTTCGGATCTGCTGACAAAATGCTATAACTATGCCGCTACGCCGCTATGTGCATTTAAATGTTCAAAATACAACACAAAGACCGCTTTAGCAACACTATACCAATGATTACTTTTGCTACCTATGCCTTCTGGCTTGCGCTGTATGATATCAGCAATAAGTAATACTTGCCATCATCGCCATCGGCACAGTTGCATTTGTACCTTCCCGTGCATGCCTTGAGTCAGCCGCAGTGCATGAGAATGGCATATGCCATAGAAGTGTCGCTGAGAGTGGTCCATAGCGGTTGCCATGTACTGGTGCAATCTTTGTGCCAGCTCCACTCACTGAAGTCAGGGATTTTTGCTGGAGTGAAGTGACCGGACTCCAGTAGAAACTCGTTTGCAGTAGCGCTCGCTTCACATGCTGCAACAGCGCGGCTTGGGAGGTGGGATGTTTTTCAGCGATCTGGTTGCAGTGGTGAAGAGGTGATACTTGACCTCATTGACACCGGCTGCACCACATCCCTTGCTGTACATTAGTACGATGAAGCGTTTTTTAAGCTCCATATATGCACGGACTCGAGAGTGTCAGGATCGTGCGTGAGAGCCACTAGTGTGTCGGTGAGGTCCGATATGCTTGTACAGGCTGCCCAGACGGTCTTTCTGCCACATCTAAGAAACTGTGAAGTCGTCTTGCACCCCGTTAAGCTGTGAAAGTAGCGCCAAGAACTTTGACGAACCAAGATCGGAACAGATGGTTTGGAATGAAATGCCATAATACTTTTTCCGGTATTCCTAAAATCCCGAAGTATGAATGGATCAACGGCTTCTTAAAAATTGAGAACAAAAAGAAGCCGTTCTCATTCATCAGCACACAGATCTCCAAGACTGGCTTTGCGGAAAGCTCTTCCTGTGTACCCGTTTTGAGTCCGTGTTCTTCAACAGGCGTTGTGATTTCACAATACTTCAATCGTGCAACCATTCATCCTGCATCTAGCACATGCCACGGAGGAGGGTCATACAACAGCCTATGTTCGCACGATGGACAGCGATGTCCGACCCTCGGTCTATCGGAACTCTGGGTGGGCTTCGGTACTGGAAAAAAATATTGTGACATTCCAGTCCATACCATTTACTCCGATCTCGGTCCGTCAAAATCCTTGGCAAAGGCTGGGTGCGACCCGAATTCACAGTTTCTTGAGAGCGCAAGCCAGAAGGTATAGGTACTAATAACCATTGGTATATTGTTGCTAAAGTGGTCTTTGTATTGTATTTCGAACATTTAAATACACATAGCAGCGTAGCGGCATAGTTATAGCATTTTGTTAGCAGATGTCATCTCCGAAGTATTTTAATAAACTTAGTTCCTGAATAATCTTCGTTCGATTGTTCTTAGTGGTAACTGTTGAGCTTTGACCTTTGACCCCAAAATGGGGTGATCTCAAATCTTCAAAATAAGATCAAAATCGAATTCTCCGAATGTCACAAACCCCTATGGTATTATCTGTGATGCTCTTGATGTTTTACCTACAATTGACCTCTGATTGTCCTCTGGTTCGGATGACCCGCGACTCTCAAATTAAATATTGCCCCGAATCGCCAAAATAAGGCCAGATTCGGGTTACTCAACCCCGGAAACCAATAGAATGAGGCAGTTTATATATCTTGCCCCAAAACCACTGATTATGGCGAATTTGTCCCCAAAATGACCTTTAGGGTGACCTTGAAGGGTGACCTTGACCTCAAACCGTTGAAATAAGATCACAATCAGATTCCCCGGCCCCCAAACCACTAAGAAGTGCTATTATTCATATTTCTAGCCCTTTTAGTTATTTAACTACGATTGACCTCTAACCCGGGTGGCGATCATATTGAATTTCGCCAATATGGCGGCCCTAGGGGGTGCCCGTCAGAAATCGAAATAGTATGGTATGGGCAACAAATGGGCCAAATTTGGTGCTATTGGGAGAATGTGAACCAAAAAATCCCTAACAGCCCTATATCGAAAATGGCTCCACTCAGCCAATATTTTACAGAGTTATGCCCCTTTACAGATTAATAATTTCTTATTTTGTAATACGTGCTTGATCAACTATATCCGCAGAACTGTTTAATACAGCTATTACATTTTGGAAACTTGTTTATATAGTTGTATTCTAGAATTCAACAGAAAATTAGTCATCTAAGCTCTTATTTTACAGAGTGCACTATTATCTGATTTTGTGATATACACTTGAATGTAGCCAGTTATACCTATATAATTAACCGTGTTTGTACAGCTAGCAAATTATGATGAAACTTTCTCATGTATTTGTATTCTAAATGCCTATAAAATATTGGTCGTCTCGGCCCATATTTTGAGGAGTTAGGTCCATTTTCGGATCTAATTATCTCTGATTTTGTGATATATAAGTTGAGTGTACAAGTCATATCTGCAGGCCCGTGTTCGGTACATCTACCAAATTTTGGAAACTTATTTATCTTGTTGTATTCTAGAAGCATACAGAAAAATTCAGTGTCTCGGCTCTTAGTTTATGGAGTTATGCCCCTTTCCGGGTGTAATAATCTTGGATATGCCTAAATGTATTAACCTGTTATATCTGAAGAACAGTGTTCGGTACAGCTACCAAATTATTTATCTCCTCGTACATGTAGAAGCCTACTGAAAAATTATGTCCCTTTTGTGATATTTGCTTGAATGTTACCGTAGCTGTTAAATCTTCAGAATAATGATATGCTGTAAAAAGTACAATCCTGAATTATTAGTAAATGTAGCCCAGGCCTGACCCAGGCTGTTTTTGAGCTCATTATGAGCCCCCCCCAAATAAAATATGAATTAGATATCCGGCTGTATTTAGACCAATTATTACTCCCACAGCTTCCATAGGCTTCGACAGTCCCACATCATGGCCTATTTCATTATAACTTATCACACTCTGCACCATGTATAGGTGCCCAAACTAAAAGTCTAGATCAGGCCCTGTAACCATAATATATTGCACTTTCTCAGCATATTTCTCAATTGCTCGGGGGAAGCCGAGGGGTTTTGCGAGTCTCATCCTCATGTTAATTTCCTGCTTTTGAAGGATTGTGCACACGTTGACTGACCGGACGATTTACAAAAAATCTGTTAATCCACTCTTAACTCGATGGGTATTTTTCACTGCTGCTGCAAGACAAAATCACATGGTGCTATGTTTCCACAATGCTATTCGTTTGCTTATGTTTAGGAATACATAAATATCAATATGTTGCATACCACATGCAACAGTTTCACCAGAAAAGGAAAAATGTTTGGTTCGTTTTTATATCTGCCAGTGTGAAACTGTTGTTGTTGCAAATAACCAGAAAAACTTGGAGAAAAAAATATTTTATTCATTTTTATAGCAGACAACAGCAACCTGGAACTGCAGGTCACACTTATTTGATAATATGCAAAACCAGTGAATATTTCAATAGGGAAGATGCTTAAAAACATTTGTGAACTTTGTCAATGGTACAAAAGGTCCTATTTTAGGTCAAGATTTTCTTTAAAATTTGAGTTCAGTACCATGTTTATCATTTCATAATATCCAGTTTTTATACGCCCGCCAAAAGGCGGACGTATTATGTGATGGCGGTCTGTCCGTCTGTCCGTCCGTCGTGTCCGATCTATATCTGGAACAGTTTTCTATCTACAGTTCCAATTTTTGGTGAGTGGATACCTTACGGGGAGACGATGTGTCGCGTACCAAAATGAAGGTCAAGGTCAGAGGTCAAAGGTCACTGGCCTAAAAAACAGGAAATCACTGAATTGTTCATGTCCGGTCTATATCTGTTAACGTTTTCTATCCACAGTTGCAATTTTTTTGTGAGTGGATACGCTAGGTGGAGACGATGTGTCGCGTACCAAAATTGAGGTCAAGGTCAGAGGTCAAAGGTCACTGTTGCCTAAAATCAGGAAATCATTGTTCATTGACAGTTTTCTATCTACATTTCTAATTTTTGGTAAGTGGATGCCCTAGGGGGGAGCGATGTGTTACATACCAAATGTAGGTCGAGGTCAGAGGTCAAAGGTCAGTGTGACCGAAAAATCAGGAAATCATTAAAAATTTCTAATTTTTTGTGAGTGGATTTAATAGAAGGAAACGAAGTGTCGCATATTAAAAAATAGGCCAAGGTCGAAGGTCAAAGGTCACTATGACCCCAAAATCAGGAAATTATTAAAAATAACATTTTTTTTATCAGTAGATACATTAGGGGGACACGATGTGTCACCTACCAAAATGTAGGTCACGGTCAAAGGTCAAGGTCACTGACCTCAATATCGTGAAATTGTTAAAAATCATGATTTTTTGAGTCCATTGAGAAATTACGGGGAGCCGTTTTGTCATGTACCAAAATTTAGATCCAGGTCAATAGTCAAGGTAACTGTGGCCCCGGAATCAAGGTCAAAGGTCAGAGGTCACTGACCTGAAAATCAGGAAATCATTAAAAATTACAAATTTTTTGTGAGTGGATTCAAGTGGACTCAAGTGAGTGGGGGAATTCATAAAAATTTTGATTTTTTTCGTGTCCAATGATACATTGAGGGAAGACGATGTGTCGTGTACCAAAATTAAGGTCATGGTCACTGTGACCCCCAAATCAGGAAATCATTCAAAATAAAAAAATTCTGCCAGTAGATGCATTAGAGGGACATGATCTCTTACATGCCAAAATGTTAGTCAGAGGTTAAGGTCACTGTGACCCCAAAATCAAGAAATCATTAAATGTTACATTTTCATATGCCTGTCGAAGACGAGGTCGTGTATTGCAATGTTGAGTTCTGCCATTCATCGATTAACATTTGTTGTCCATGCGATATCGCTAGTTTCAAGGTATGAATTGGTACCAAACTTTGAGTATACCTTACTCGCATGGTAAAGAGGAGCCATACATTTTGAGATCAATTTATCAAAGGTCAAGGTCACAGTCCCCCCCCCCCGAAATGAATCAAGTTTAGCTGACTATATGTGTCAGGTTGGAATATTTCTCTCTCCTACATGTATATGTCATTTGTCTTGTGGACTTGTCTCCCATGTTTGAAACCGCTACATTTAGTTAAACTGTTGTGAAATATAAACCATACATTTACTAATTCAACAGGGAGAGGGGTCCTTTATGAAGTTCGTACCTGTTTATTAACTCAAGAACAAGACCAACGGTTTACTTCATCACTTTCTTCTTCCTTCATGAGGAATTCTCTCGTCTGAAAGGAATTCATTTGCAGGAAGACTACTATTTTCTTGTGTTTAACTATTGTTGATTTCAGTGTGGGATATGTGAGCTCTCAGCTCTTGCTTCAAGGTCAACTAGTTATCAAGAGTTAAGCTCATTTTAGTTTATCATTCAATATAACATGTGATATATGTTACATTTTCAGAAGCACAAAATTGTAGACCTTTCTCTGGATTGCTAGCTACCAATTGGAATCAAGGCTATTAAACAACCTTGAAATTTGGACCAATGTCATTCCAGATATACGGGTGTATATTGAAGCCCCTTGGGCTCTTGTTTTAAAATATTATTACACATCATCCATGTAACCATTATTTAAGCAATACATTGCATAGGGTGCTCGAATCGTATGACAACACTTTCCTCAACTTGAACAGCAGCGATACATCCATTATATGTTTTTCCTCTATAACTGTCCCCCGAAGGGCTATTACGGTTTTTACAACAGCGTGAACTTTCAACATTAGCATATTACTTTTAGAATGACAAAGGATTTTGAATGTTCATTCCATCACAATAGAGAATTTCTTCAACGGTATGCTGGTCTTGTCCATTACTACGGCTCTTACTCGAGCGTAGTCTTTCGATAGCAACCGTTGTCTTTTGTTGCCGAATGTTTATTCTCATGTAAGTCATGGTCATTTCCATTGCATTCGTCCTGGAGTTGGTCAGATTATAAAACACATAAATCACCCAGCACGACCGATCAGGGCATGTACCGCGACGTCAAATTTATCACAGCTGTCAATTCGAGGATTGAGTTTGTGACGATAGGATTGTTGTGTTTCGAGACGAAACAATAAAAAAAAAATTGCCTACATGTGTTCCTTCCTCCCCACAGAAGTGGATTCCCACTCTCCAATTTTCGATCACAACTCTTCCGCGTATTTGTACTGGGCCTCGAAAGAAAAGAAAAAATGTCTTCAGAGAAAACTAAAAGCGTATTTGGTCTCCAATAGTTCAGTGTTATTAAAATGACACTTGGACGATTTAATCTGAAGAAATCTGACACGACGCTTACAGAAAGAAAATTGTGTGCTATTGAACAGATGAACAGTGAGATGAGGTATGCCCATTTTATTATACCTTCGCAGAAATATGTCACAACTATCGTCAAAGCTAGGTTCTAACCACGTTCGATCGGTTCGGTATGCAATGAAGTATTCTTTCGAGAAGTGTGACTGGGAGAACTGTAATCCAAATTACCTTACAGGGCGATCTGATTGGAGGGATGTGCATGCCGCATTGTCGAATGATTGTGTTCGTCGAGAGATAAATGGAATTTCATGTCGTGTTATATGCATTAATTTTTGATTCTGAGGTTACAGAAACAAAAAACGAAAATTGACAATTGACGGTCAAATTTCAATTTTTGATTTTGAGAAACCAAAAACGAAAAACGAAAATTGAACTGTGCAAGGTTACACAGACCTTTAGGCAACCTCTGCCAAAGAAGAGAATTGTTATTATTTTTTCTGCCAGTGTTGCGACCAATAATGGAAGGTCAGTGGTAGGTGTTTGCAGTATGATATGTGTTCAGTTTCGCTGCGAGTTTAATTTTAACTCGGGGCCTACTAAGGTGTTGCTCAGAGGGACTATTTGGGGGCCCGTGCACTGCTTTCTCAAGGCAGAGAAAAGTATAAAAAATATGACGACATTTGTACGACCGCACATAATAATCGAAATGAACAAAACCTGTCCAGATGTTTGTCAGGTTGTAGCACTTGATATTAAAGTACTTCTTGTCGACGTATGGAAGTCTAGACTTAATTAGAGAATCGATGAGATGCAAGTACGTTAACATTGCAGTCAATATAAATCTTTCAGTGGTCTAAGGCCATCACAGCAGTTAGGAGCAACGAACACTTGTGTTCGAAATCCGGCTGATTCGAAAGCGTGTTCTTTCTGGGACCTGTTGTAATCCATGGAGGAACCTCCACGCTCGGATGAAATTACCTTTAGAACTAACAGTAGATGAGACTGGGAATAGGCGTTGATCTATGTGGCACGTGTCTGGGGATAGTGTTCCCAACACTTGTTCCAGGGATAGTGTTCCCAACACTTGTTCTGGGGATAGTGTTCCCAACACTTGTTCCGGGTATGGTGTTTCCAACACTTGTTCTGTGGATAGTGTTCCCAACAATGTTCCGGGGATAGTGTTCCCAACACTTGTTCCGGGAATAGTGTTTCCAACGCTTGTTCCGGGGATAGTGTTCCCAGCTCTTGTTCCGGAGATAGTGTTCCCAACATCTGTTTCGGGGATAGTGTTCCAATACTTGTTCCGGGGATAGTGTTCCCAACATTTGTTGAATGACAACATACCTAATCTCTCCACATCTCCTAACACCTGCAGTACTAATTCTTTCTCATTCTGACTAATACATTACCAGATAGGTAAACTTAGCAAATTGGAGCGATATGCAAGAGGTGGGAAAAATTGACGACGTCTGGCGACTAAAAAGCAACCATATGACTACAGGAAAGAATTCGTTGACACCCAACATTCAGACCCGAGAATACGGAGGAATCTCGGACGTGGCCTTAGTATCTCAGCCGCGCTTTTATTGCAGGTGTTCATGTGGAGACTATGAAGTATCCACACGGCCCCTAGCACCGGCTTAAGCAAACTCTTAGCAAACATTAGCAAACTCTACACTTTGTAAAGTAGTTATTCTGCTATCCATACAGTAAAACAAGCAGAATATCTGTAAATTTGCACTAATATAAGTTTTGACTGAAACAGAAAAGGCTGGGCCGTGTAATGGTAAATTTTTCTTCCCGATGTAATATTTGTTTTAATCATTAATAGGCCTCAACTTAAATCTGCGTCGTTGTTTGCATGAGGTTTCCATGTGATCATGCCATTCAATTTCCACATGAACGGCTGGAATACAAATCATCACAGGGATAGTTTTGGGTTCTCGCAGTGGGTTTAGAAATATGCAGTCAGTGTATTTGACTGTGGGGTCATATGTTGGCATTGTGGGAAGTTGATGCTGGGTCGACATCGGGCCTTACAGACTAGTCTTTTGTGTTAAATGCCGTCATTTTCATCTGTCGACGATACAGCTCACCATTTCCCAGTGTACGAGTTGTCACAGCGAAACAGCTCACCAATTACCAATATACGAGTTGTCAGAGCATTTCCATCATAGCTCTCTAGATTTGTATCTAATACCGCTTATGCCGGTGCTAGGGGCCGTGCGATCATGTCATCCAAGTTGCAACATGTACAGGTACAATAAAAGCGTACCTGAGATACAACACATATCAGCAATCGTTAGATTCTTGGTATGTACTTTGGAATCGGTTAACCAGAAGACTATACTGTGAAGTCCTGTGGCTCTGTCAGTATGTCGGCACCTCTTCTCACTTCCCTTATATGCGTTGTAATTCTTGTCAGTACGTCGGCATCTTTTCCCACCTCGCTATGTTGTGTTTAAGTTGTTGCCTGTATCTGGTGAGATTCTGCGGATGGATGTTTCGTCCCCGAGGCTTGCTCTCCGTACAAATCATTGTGATTGTAGTGGAGAATAAAGCGCTTGTTCGGCATCGGGCCCCACCAATATGTGTTCTGAATCAGAACTTGCATTCTATTAATAATTCTGAGCCGTTTTTTCTATCTAACGATCACAGTCATTTTTCCATCAGGTGACTTGATATGGCTATTGCATCATCGCTCTTTGTATCTAATACCGCCCAAACCGGTGCTAGGGCCGTGTGGCCATGCCATTCAATATTTCCGCATGAAACAGCAACAATAAAAGTATGGCTGGGGTACAAATCAACACAGGGATCATTTTTGGTTCTTGTGATGTTTTTAAACGTATGCAGTTATTTACATTTGCTTGTAGGGGCATATGCCTACTTATCAGTACGCCGGTATCTTTTTCCACCTTCTAATGTGCGTTTCATCTATAAGATTTAAGAAATAAAGACCGAAGAAGAGGTTTCAAGTTTCCCAGATAAACACCAGTTGGAACTCGTCCAGCAGTTTAGATCCTCGGCCGCGTGCTGAAGGAGTTCCAACTGGTGCTTATCTCGGAAATTTGAAACCGATTTCCGAGGTCTTCGTTTCGATTCTGACATGCACAATCGAATATTTATTACGAAATTCTATTAAATTAGCTAAAATATGTTAGTGAATGCCTTCCACATTGATCAAAACTATTTTTGAATGGGGCGTGACATCCCAGTTGGTCAATGCGAACATTGTTGCAAACTGCGGGAAAGTATACATATCGCGCGCGCTCATCATAGCTATCCCCGCCAGCCGACAACGTCACAGCACTGCAGGTGTCCCCCGGGAATTCAACACCACTTTCGGTACAATGCTATAACATTGAGACGGACTGGAGGTATGTTCGAATATTATATATTAAACGTACTGCTACGTCAACACAACCTGCGAAGCTTGATTGGCCCTTGATCTACAGGCAAGGGCGTCGGAAGCGGTACGGCAGATACGGCCATGGCCGTATCACTTTTGCGCAAAGAAAATATACGAAAGAAAGAAAAAAAAAACGAAGAGAGAAAGAAGAAAGCACAAAATAAAAAGAAAACTAGAACAATAAAAAACAAACAAACTTTTGATAGCTTCGAAGTTGAATAAGACGGATCGGTCCAGCTACAACATGTAACCTAGTGATGACGTTTATATTGACCTTATATTGTCACTAGGTTACAAGCCACTCAAAACCACATTTGTCTTTTATTTTTCGTATTGTATAAAGAATCAAGTTACGGCCACATACCTATCATTTCTTGGTAGATGGTATCATTTCGAATAGCGGTGACACACTGCCCGCAAAATCCGCTGCCGATTTCATCGCATTTCAGCCAGTTTTTCCAGCAGCTCCCGCTTCGATCTGCAATTTGTCTTCCATGTTTCTTTTCGAAATGAACTGCGCATGCGCCAATGCCGTGACCTTTGTAAAACTTTCTCACTGTTTTAGGAGATGTGAGAGATTTTAACGACACTCTATTGTAGCCCTTATGTCCCTTGACAAAGGGTTTGTTACAATTAATGCAATTATCCATGCTTAACTTTGACAAGTTAAAAATCGTCTGCTACCACGCTTTCCGGTTTTACAAAGGTCACGGCATTGGCGCATGCGCAGTTCATTTCGAAAAGAAACATGGAAGACAAATTGCAGATCGAAGCGGGAGCTGCTGGAAAAACTGGCTGAAATGCGATGAAATCGGCAGCGGATTTTGCGGGCAGTGTGTCACCGCTATTCGAAATGATACCATCTACCAAGAAATGATAGGTATGTGGCCGTAACTTGATTCTTTATACCATACGGAAAATAAAAGACAAATGTGGTTTTGAGTGGCTTGTAACCTAGTGACAATATAAGGTCAATATAAACGTCATCACTAGGTTACATGTTGTAGCTAGGATCGGTCCAGAGCGCCATTGAAATCGTTAGCGGCTCTGACCACCGGCTAATCCTCTTGGAACAATTTCGATCGTGCATGAAAAGTAGCATGTACGTTCACATGCATGATACCGGCTGTCATCAAGGAAACAAGAAATAAATTTTCTTCATACGAATTCCGTTGTTCGCTTGTCCAATACGTCGCCTACACGCTAGGAAGTTTCTGGCTGCATGCTACCATTCCCGGTCCGTAGGCTGCCCGACCTTGTATTTCAAACAATATACGGCCTAACGAGCTATGGTTGAAGCAGGAGCTCAATAGCGCCTAAAACACTTTTCATGTTGAATCACCTGAACAGACTTTTTACACTGTTCTAATGTATTACAAGCGTCTAGTCCGTCATTCATAATCCAGCCGTCGTCCATTAGAGAATATCCGCGTCCATAATCCAAAGACCTATTCCATTTTTCACATAACAGTATTAGCACCAAATTCAAAAAGACAATCATAGTATACATAAACATAGGCTTGTTTCCTGCAAGAGAGAAGCGGTCAACAGTTTTCAATGATTCCGGCAAGACATCATGATATTCCAAAAATTTCTAAAAAGCGCTAACGCTTCGAGGGGGTGCCACCCTCTCAGACTCTCCCCCTCTATTGTCGCTTTGCTCCTTCGCGAATTGGTCCTTCGCTCTCTCGCAGGCCCGGCGGAGTATTGGAAATGAGATTGAGGCGAGGGGTTTAGTGGGTCTTTAGCTCCCCCCCCCCCAGCTCCCCCATAATTCTGCCGCAAGTAATTCGTTCTCCCTGATATAACTGTAATGACGGACGGGGTAGAGGGGTTTTCTCACACTTTTTTTCTTTTTGCGTCCGTTGTCCATGAAATAATTCACTGTTAGCAGTCATGGCCCGTTATAAAAACTACGAACGCCAGCTTTATTTTTGCAGGAGTATAGCTAGCTAAATCATGAATGTAGATGGCGTTAATTTTGCAATGAATTTATCAACACCCCATTGCCCATAATAATTATATCGGTTAGGTCTACACAATGTGTCTAGGTTACGGTACTTTAATTAATATACAAATTGTTTTTAATTCAACATCGCAGAGAACCACCATCGATTGCGTTTTCATGGTAAAAGGATTAGCAAAGAACTAAAAATACAGTTCATTGTAGAGTGATTTTATTCGCCAGAAATTGCTTAGAACGCGTCTCCGGCGATCTAGACCCAGGAGCTTCCGGGCCCTGGCCGGCCCCTGGACTCTCGCCTAAAGCGCTATGATAGTGGCCGTACCACTTTGAATTTGTTTCCGGCGCCCCTGACAGGAGACAGTTTTCCAGTTCAGTAGGCTCCATGATTAGACTCAAGTTCGTGTTCTGAGAAAATCGCAACGGGTTAAGTAATCTGTTACATGCTGTACTGACTGGGCTGAACAGTGCCCCAGATAATAGGAACTGAGGGCGCGCTCGTGTCCTAGCGCATGTAACCACCATCTTGATATGACTCAAACTTTGGTAAGAACGACGTTAAATCCTACTCACTCACCAGATTATGCTATGCCTAGGCGCAGTCTAACAAAAATTGTTACTTCATGCACGCTGTGTTTTTTACAACAGATTACCTTATTGTTCATTAAGAATTGTTGGATGTTCTCCCGAACACAAACTTATGCCGATCAAGTAGCCGTTTTACTGTTAATTCTGTCCCTAATCCCACGAACCTATCTTTCAATCCGGTATTGAACCCGATGCTTTCAAGCCTATTTTCAAATCTGGTGAACACACCCACTTTTCAAACTATAGGTCAGTATCTGTCTTACCCGCTCTACTAAATTGGTAATGTACTTTCCTCTCCTGTGAATATCACCCGTGGTGTACCGCAAGGATCGATCATTGGACCACTCCTTTTCTTGCTAAACATCAATGACATAAGTAATGTCATGGCGTTTACCCCATTTGTAGAAGTTACATACAAAGGGTGGGTGGGTGGTGTTTGGACTGCTTCAAAGAAGGTCTTCAAAGTATTAAGCTTTGGTTAGGAGAACTTGGAATATTATATCCAACTCATACGTTCTCGACAACTTCAGTTTGACGGTACTATGGCCATATATGACCATGTACATACAGCAGGAGGATTTCTGTCACCGGCAGATTGAACCGGGACAATGGAAAAACAAAAGCATACCTTCTCTGAAACTTCAGCTTGATGACGGCACAATGGCCCTTTATGATGAACAGACCGGAGCAGAGTTTAGCGTACCTGAGATACAACACATATCACCAATCGTTATTCTCTTGGTATGTGCTTTAGAATAGGTTAACCGGAAGACTATACTGTGAAGTCAAGTGGCTCTGTCAGTATGTCGGTACCTCTTCCCACTTCCCTTATATGTGTTGTAATTTTTACCTGTATATGGCGAGATTCTGCTGGTGGACGTTTCATTCCCGAGGCCCGCCCCCTTTACAGACTTTTTGGTCTTTGATATATGTTGGCATTTGTGGGAAGTTGATGCTGGGTCGACATCGGGCCTTACAAACTAGTCTTTTGCGTTAATTGCCGTCATTTTCATCTGACGACGATACAGCTCACCAATCACCAGTGTACGAGTCGCCACAGCGAAACAGCCCACCAATTACCAATATACGAGTTGTCAGAGCATTTCCATTATAGCTCTCTAGATTTGTATCTAATACCGCTTATGCCGGTGCTAGGGGCCGTGTGGTCATATCATCCAAGTTGCCACATGAACAGGTACAATAAAAGCGTACCTGAGATACAACGCATATCACCAATCGTTAGACTCTTGGTATGTGCTTTAGAATAGGTTAACCGGAAAACTATACTGTGAAGCCATGTGGCTCTGTCAGTATGTCGGTACCTCTTCCCACTTCCCTTATATGTGTTGTAATTTGTCACCAGTACAATGAACCGGCAGATTGGCAATCTCCGGTCAATTTAAAATATTTCATCATCCTCATAGCTTTTGTCAACCTTCACTTTGTTGGCGGCACTATGGCCAGATAATATACATGTACATACAACAGCATGATTTCTATCACCGACAGATTGAACCGGCACAATGCAAACAGAATGTCTTTGCGAGAAATCAGTTTGGCGACGTCACAATGGTCAAGCATGAGCAGAGTTTCTGTCACCGGCAGATTGAACCGACACAATGGAAATATATGCCTAGGGTCTTCAAAGTGTTCTGTCAATTTAAGAATACTTCATCAAACTCATACCTTCTCTCAAACTTCAATTCGGTGGCGGTACAATGATTTTAGCAGCAGAATGAACATTTCTCATTATATTATGACTATGTACAAAGAGGATGATTTCTGTGACCGGCACATTGAAGCAGCACAATGGCAATATAGGCCTACACTTTTATAAACAACACACAGTAGTATATTCTGCATGTGGGGTTAGGGAGTGAGGTACATGTGCTTGAGCATCAAAGCGGAGATCAAAGTTTCAAAGCGGATCAGGAAGGAATGTTCATGTAGTCCAGTGTCAGAATAGGGTTAGGGAGGAATTTGCGTAGTCCAGTGTCAAGGCGGGATTAGGGAGGACGATATGTCTAGTCA
>JAVTVY010057459.1:0-28784 GCA_036873755.1 Hanleya hanleyi | reverse complement strand
CGCGCAAATTATTATCAATCTTTTATAGAAAACTTAGACTCCCAATTAGCCATTTATTCCAAATTTCTAATTTTATGTTCATCAGAATCGTGTTACTCCAGAGCCAAATCTCTTTAAAGTTCTATCTGACTTATCGGTCGGAGCAAATATAGAACGACTTCGGCGTATATTAAATTAAATCAGTAATTATTTCTGGAAATCGGGATCAATTCCAAGAAAAGTGATGTCTACGTTCCCACCGGGTAAGGTATTATATGGTACCTCAGGGTAAGTTCCGGAGATGCGATAGGGACAATGATAATTGACTGCGTAGGACCGGTGCAGAAATTTCGTGAATACTTAGAAACATCTCCGAATTTGCCCATATTTATTGCACGTTAGACCCATAGGCGACTATTTAACGGAAATAAAGCTATATTGCATGATTGTTGTAATGCATATGGTATCTTAGGTATAATTAAGAGGCAAAGAAACTTCCTGCCCGGTCGTTGATGACATCTCAGTACATCTGTTCAAGCATTCAAGTTTAACTGACGTTCATGGACACCAGCCTAGAACCCCAGAACTTCAGACGACAATTGCTGAAAAATAATCGTAACCCGGAAAGTGTCTCATTGAAATAAAACAAGGAAATTGCTTTTATTGCTGTTTGCCAGAGTCTTGCATTCAGCTGGATATTCCACAAAATTTATTGCATTTATTGTCCTTTGGTGTATGTAGCGCCACTTGTTCGACCCCCTCGCCCCCCCCCCCCATTCCCCCCCCCCTTCCTCCTGAACTATATTTATAGATATTTGGCATATCGGTCATGTAGGACGAAGTGACGTGAATTTTCGGCATTTTCAATTTTCAATTTTTTACGGCAAAATGGCTCCCCTTCCAAACTTTATGCGCTATCTCCGGAACGACAAAAGATTGAGAGCTGATACTCCATGACTTTATACTTTATCATATTGGGGTCATTGAGCAGGGGATCATGAGTAAATTCAAGATGGCGGCCATGTGGCGTACCAGAAAAGTGATGTTTCGTCATTTTTCTTGAAAATTTCTGATTTACCAAGAAATTGCTGTTTATCTCTGAGGGCATCACATTATGTATTGTTTTGTGTTCCGAACATCTCAGGTTCTCGAGAAACCGGCGAGAGCAGTTATTATCAATAAGATTACAAGCTTCCAGGAATGCTATAAATAATTAGCTTGAATGGTTTCACATTGCTGTCCCAGGAGGCTCTTGGGAGGAAATATGAAGCGAACGATTAAGTCATAATAATTGTTTTAGTTCTACTGGAGAATTCTTATCGATAGTGGATCAGCTTATGCTCGGGTAATACGACCTAAATTTCAGAGCCAGATAAGTCACTTGTGTATGCATCAACCTGATTAAAATGATGTCACTACAGTCAAGACATTTGCCATGAAGTATTGTTTATGAGATTTTCAAGTCTTGTTTATGAAGATACATGCAATGTAGTCCAAGCCCCCTGTGCCTCGTGGAATCAATCCTATCGTCCGGTCTGACAATCGTAAAAGAACCGAGGTTCTTTATCTGGTACCGTTACCAGCTATAATCTAATGCAGACAAACACGTCCACTGAGAATTCCATTGCATTCGGAGATGGGTACAATATTACCTACAGTGGGAAAATATTTTCCACTGTGCCACAGTATACCCTTCTTACCCAGTAACAAACGTGTTTGCGGTTCAGGTGAAAATTTACGTGTAGGAGAAATATAATTTACAAGCAAAGAGGAGTCAAAATGAAGACGTGTTCATTATAGATAAAGTGTGAAGAAGAAATAAAGGAACAATTTGGCAAATATGATTGCAGTATATGAATTGCTATTAAAACCACAATGGGACCTTCATAGAACAGTCCTCTCATTCACTCTATCCAAAAACGATTCAGCGCCGACGATAGCTTTCGCCTTTTTCCGATATCGTCTTAGTTATGTTGGTTTATTTCACATACAAGTTTGTCATGAATGAGGGATTTGTGTATACACGATCTGTATTCAGGACGGTGTTTGTGAACTGGTGGTATACAATTTTCAATGGTCCAGGTCCAATTGATATTACTTATACGCGGCGTATATATAGACACTCGTCCCCGTGAAGTCGTACTTGTAACTTAACTTCTGGCAGAATAAATCCTTATTCCCCCTCTTGATCTGAGCAACGGTATTATCAAGAACATCTCTGATCTGAAGTGTTCTATGGGCAGGATATAACCATCTAATAAAGTCATTTTTATCCTCCATGCACGTGCTCTTTTGAACATTTACGGTTTAATACTCGGACCAATTTGTGCACTGCAATATCGTGACCGAGACATTTCTTTAACCCTACCAGGCCATGAGGGGGTTGGGGGGAGGGGGGGGGGGCAAAAGATTGAGAGCTGACACTCCGTGACTTTATAGTTTATCATATTGGGGGCCTTTTCAGCCTATTTGCATACCCCCCGAGCAGAGGATCATGGGTAAATTCAAGATGGCGGCCATGAGTGGTACCAGAAAAATGTTTTTTCGTCATTTTTCTTCAACATTTCTGCTTTGCCGCGATGAAAAGTGGGCAAAAACTATTTTATTTCACACCACATTAATATTTACTAATTTATCATACAGTTTTTGCGGAGAAATCGCATAAATAAACAAATCGAAAAATCTGATCAAAAAATGCCGTTTTTGAAAATGACCATCTAGGATTTTTATACATTTTCTGGTAGAGCTTGACCCAAGGGTATAGTGTGGTAAGTTTCAGGTCCCTAGCTCAAGGGGTAAGACAAATAATTTTGGGGGCCATTTCGCCCCCCAGGCTTGGACAGGTGCAAAAAAAACAGGGTTAAACAGGCCTCTTTCTACAATCTACAGCTCTACAGAAATTTTGTCGTAAAATTCAACTGATATCACAAGTGAAGTAGGAGGTAATTTTCGAGGATCGAAGCTGTTAGTGCATTTTGGATAGTTACAATACATATAAGTGAAACCCTATATAAGTTAACCCTATCTGGCTTGAACTTTTTGGGACCTTGAGACCTGTCCAGGCCTGGGGGGGGGGGGCGAAATGACCCCCCTAATAATATTTCTTGCCCCTTCAGCTAGGGGGTGAAACTTACCACACTACACCCTTAGGTCAAGCTCTACCAGAAAATGTAAAAAATCCAAGATGGCCCTCCTTTGTGACGTCATTTTCATAAACGACATTTTTGTCGATTTTTCGGTCAGATTTTTAATATCTTTCATTTATGCAATTTCTCCGCAATAACTGCATGATAAATTAGTAAATATTAATATGATGTGAAATAAAATAGTTTTTGTCTTTTGAAATTTTGAAGAAAAATGACGAAAACATGACGAAAACATCGCTTTTCTGGTACCCCATGTGCCGCCATCTTGAATTTCCCCATGATCTTGTACTCCGGGGGTTATGCAAATAGGCTCAAAATGACCCCAATATGATAAATTATAAATTCAAGGAGTTCGGGGGTTATGCAAATAGGCTCAAAATGACCCCAATATGATAAACTATAAATTCAAGGAGTTTCAGTTCTCACTTTTTTGTCGTTCCGAAGATAGCGCAGAAAGTTTGGTAGGGGGGCCATTTTGCCCCCCCCCCCCCCTCCCAGGCCTGGTAGGGTTAACGTAATGTGATTGTACACAATTACAGGTCCAGTAGATTTGAGTGAAATTGTTCAAATTGAAATTATATCCTTGCTCTACATACAAGCAATAACTGCAGCTGAGAGTGCACATACTACAGAATCATCAACACTCGTTACTATTTCAAATCCATTTTAAATGTAAATGTATATAAACCGCTGTTTATCTGATGGCCAATGATTTTCTCCCGAATTTAACAGACGGTGGTAAGGTTGAAGATATATATGTTTTCTTACTTGGAGAATGAGCTGGCACTCTTTGAATGGGCAACCTTCATGTAGAATTTCGCCCAGGGCAACTATGAGACCATTTATGCTAAGTGAAGTATGACTAAAGTAATTCCTCTAATTTTGAATTACCATTTTCTTCGGTAGCAAATAAAAGGACTAATTTTCTGTGTTTCCGCTGGACAATATTCAATATATATCTTGGGGCAAATTGCGGAAATGGGATTGACTTGAAGATTATTGAATGTGTATACTAGATATCGGGATCTCATGAACAATATTGACACAAAAAATCTCCATATTTGCCAAGAGCTATAGAAAACGTTGGGTCCTGAATCACTCAATCAAGAGTACTTAGGATTTCTGATTTCAAGATTTGTGCATACCACAGAATGACTCGTACTGATTTTGAGGCAAATGAAGAGATAATTCTCTGACAGTCCTGATTTAACATTGCAATTGAACCAAAGATTAATCTTACGCATGGACACGGACCTATAGCCAAAGAGCTTCAAAAAACATATGTTTAGCATCTTGCCCAGTGTATTCCTTGTTTAAAAAGAATCAAGGGCAATGTCTTTTCCGCTGCCAACCCAACCTTGTATTTATTCAGTTGGATATTTCGGTAACATTACTGATTTACTCTGCATATCTGTGTGGATGCAGATCCAATGAAAAGGTTACTTCAGTTACTGGGTGTTTATTTAACCCTACCCAGCCTGGGGTGGGGGGCAATTATGCCTCCCTGCCCCCCCGCTACAAAACTTTCTCCCCTATCTCCGGAACGACAAAAAATGAAGTTTATTTAGTTAATTTATTTTATTGGGGTCATTTTCAACCTATTTGCATAACCCCCGAGTAGCGGATAAATTCAAGATGACGGTCATGTGAAGTACCAGTGGTCCACCCATGTGAGTACATCACATGAGTCATGGCGATTGGATCGCAGGAAAAATAAGGAATCGCTGATTTGCAGAAAGAGAAAGGATAGCATTGTATCATGTGCGCTACATGTAAGTTACATAACGAGTTACCTGTTTACTGACCCTTACTTGGCTGTTTATATTTCCTGTGACTGTACCGGAATATCATATAGTTATGCCAGGTCATCAAGTTAAATGTGTATGTGCATATGCGGCTGTTGTGTTGTTATTTGTTTTTTGAGACTTCATTTGTACGAGAACTGTTTTCGGAACAGGTCGAGCGACAGCAATTATGACATCTCGCTGAAAAAGAAGTATTAAAAAAAATTATCATCATAAAAAAACGTTTGTGCAGTTCAAGTTACGCATCTTATATAATTGATTTTTTTCTGATCATTATATGTCTAAGGACGTCAAAAGACGACCATGACGATTTGAAACTGCGATTACGTACGCATTATCCGTGTAAGAAGGGAGTGAATGGATGAACCGCCGCTAAGCGGAGAAAATCTGTCTTGGACTTACAAGACAATTTTTGAGGCATTCCCATTGGCCTCTGACATAAATAACTTTCTTTCTGATTGGTATTCAGAGCGATGTCTGTATCTGAAGATGTACATTCCCAGTGGACCATGGTCGATCGATATCGTATTACATTGGATGTAGTATAGAGCCAATCATCACAACAGAGCCGTCGTTGTCCGCAAGTATATCTTCCCAGAAATATAACTTCCCGCGAATATGAATGCAAAGGTCTTGTTTTGCCTCGAAGCCCGAGGCTTCGCTCAAATTGACGACCACTTTTACGAAACATTTTCGTTTCGAGGTGCTACCAGATGAAACAACCAAGGTGTAATAGGCGATCAGCTCTACTAATATCGCCGTGAGAATGGATTCAGCTGAGGGTGGACCACTGGATCAACTTGAATGCATGACAAGAGAAGTAACAGTGGCCGATACAATATAGATAATATAACTGCTTGATTATCGATCATCCCTCGTCATCATGATTATGTTCATGTATAGGTTGATATGTAGCTTTAGTATAGCAACATGCGAATCCAACGTGAAGACGTGATGTCCTATTCATTTAACGCCTGAAGACCTAGAAAATCGACCGTCGAAACCGATATTAGACAGACGTTATCAACGTCTTGTGCCATATTTTAAGCGCCAAATACATTTTTATTATACGAATACACTACGTTTCCTTAGAGTGGTAGCCTTTTTGTGTCAGATCAAAAAGTGTTTTTCTTCAAATGTCTGTCTCGCTACAGAGATAAAAAGTTCTGTCTTGCTACAGAGATAAAAAAAAATGCAGAACATTCTCGGTCAAAGCTACAGCATGCTTTCTACGGCCTCCATTGTAGTAAGATAACACTTGAACATTATTTGCGTAAGATGCTTTGTTGTTGTGGACTGTCAAGAAACTGCAGAAACTGCCAAACGACTACCTTATCAAATCTCGTTCATTCTTCATGACGAAACGCTATATAGACAATTTAGCGTTAAATAATCCCTATCTGAGCGACGTTTGGTCCTTCACAAAGGGCTTACTCTCACTCCGAATCTGCGACAAAATAGAGACGATTGAAATTTTGACATAGTTAACTAACAATTTCTGGATATCAGTATTCCAGAAGGACCTACATATTGCCTATTCATCTAGCCTAATACTATTAGCTAGATCCCGTAGAAATGTGTCGATTTCATTCAACGCCACATAACATTATAGCAGAAACCTTTCAAACGAGGCTAAACCATTAAAAACCCAGATTGGAGGAAAACTAAAATTTGCTGTTTCCAACATTCTTATCTAAGAAGACATTGCTGTGGCCTTAGTCTGTATTCACTTGTTCTCTTTTAGTCGAACGATGGCACATGGAAGAAAAATAAATATGCTGTTGGAGATAATGAAAATGCATCGGATTTAAATTTTGGGAATTAAATTTTTGAAATAGCTCTTCCAGTATCAAATATGGGGTCATTATGGTATTTAGTTAGCAGTTAGTTTTTACGAGAATAAGACAATTTAAAACATATCTCGCATAATAGAATATATCTACATAATAAAGTTCCAATGTTTTGAATATAACTGCCAACTGAATAACAAATTACAAGAACCTTTATATTTATTCTCCACAGATCTATTCGAAGATATCAATTTCCAAAATTGAGATCAAAATTGAGTTTTAAAACTATTTTGCATGATAGGAATATTTTGCAAATACAGTAATATATACAACCGGAAGACCCTCAATGATACATGACGTTTCAGATATGTGTTGCAAGTCAATTGTGAGATATTGAAATCTTTCAAGATTGCTATCAAACGATATTACAACCACAACGGCCCCAGTCGAATATGGCCTTAAAAATCAATGTGATTTGCCCGAACGTCATTGATATGTTGAAACTTAACTTTTTTTGAATAGCACCAACCATTGTGTCCGAGACTGAAAATAATGTTATAATTACCCGTATCATCAAAGAAACAACCTCTCATGCATGTATAAAAGCAAAGCGTCTTATCGCACTTGAATAACAAACAGAGAAAGATTCAAGGTGTATCCATTCTATTTCCGATGCGAAATCCATAAAGCCGTGGTTGTAAATCAGTTTTTCCCAAGAGAGCTCCATTCCTGTGATGCTTCATGGATTTGTAGAAAAGATCGAACAATTTAAATTTGCCCAGTCAATATTATTTGTAATTATACCAAGAGCTGCCATTATCATTTTTTGCTCACACACTTCGCCTCTTGTGTATAGCGTGTTGGAAATGTGATTCCGATGAAAAAAATATGCAACAATTTTATATAATCTCAGTCTCGAGTGTATTGCATTGACACTTGTACTTGTAACACAGGAAACTGGCTGGCGGGAACTAGATCTTGTAAGCACGTGTATTTGTTTATATGAATTATGATGACGTAATCCAAACTCCATAGATATTTAACAGAATCAGTTGAGACAGGGCGCTGATGAATCTGAGCATACAAATAGATAACATGGTAGCACATCTACATGTGTTACCTGACATTATCTTGTCAGAAACAATAGTGCAGTCAGATTACGGACCAACGGGGGAGGAGGCGGCCTAAGTTCCAAACAAGTCATGATTAAGGCACTACAGAATACATTTTTTATATTCACAGCGATATCTGTGAGTTGAACATACCGATTTCTCAATAGCACTTGAGACCGATCGATAGAAGCGAATGATGTATAAAGCCACTTATACCAGCAGCTTGAGAGTCGTCATTGTCTCGACAGGTAACTTCTTACGAAAAGGATGATAAACTGTCTGCCGGTCCGGGTTCTCTCTTTAACTAACACGACAGGTACACACTCGTGAGAATCCCTGCTTTGAGACGATGCGATGCTATCAATAGACATCAAATAACTGCGAATGAAGTTATTTTTTTGTATGCGCAAATTGAGCGTTCTTTGAGAATGAAAGCATAAAACATTCCAGGAAAATCACCATCTGTGATTCTGCGATTCTTGTTTTATCCCATTTCTTTGAAGCAGAGCCTTTGTTGTAGAAATGCTGATGAAATGATGATAAAATTGAGTTGATATGCTCATAGCTAGGCACCGTGTACAGAATCCGTGTTGGATAGTAGCAGTTTACTAGAAATTATATATTGAATCTGGTGCAACGTTCGGACATAAATTATTAGAAGTACGTCACTTGTACAGGATTGATTTTCCACGGGTCTTTATTGTATGTGCACATGAATCATTTTTCTATGATTGTTATCTTCTCGCAAATAATTATGAATTTGTTTTTAAAACTTGGACACTCAATTAGCCATTTATTCCGAATTTCCAATTCTAGATCAGGAGCGGCGGAACCGGGGGGGCCAGGGGGGGCCAGGCCCCCCCAATATTCAGAGAGGGGGAGCCAAGGACCACTTTGGCCCCCCCAATAATTTCGCTTAACCACTTGGTCTCCATAATAATTTCGCTCAGCACTAACGCCTATGCATGTGCACGGGTAGCCTAATATTAAATGCCATGAACCGATTCCGAGAAATGAATAACAGCTGTGACGTGCGCGAAGTTTCGTACGAGGGAAATTTGACCCAAATGTTGATATCCGAGGAAACCCGAACTTCAAAAAGTCGTTGTGGCTCGAAGTTATGTCTGTGGCTCGCACATTTCGCCAAGTTAATAAATATGCAGAGAAGGCTGTCGGAATTCTTCGGGAAAAGTGAGTTATAATCATATGCAAATAGGCCCAAAATGACCCCAATATGATAAGCTTTAAAGTCACGAAGTTTCAGCTCCCTCGGTTTTGTAGTTTCGGAGCAGCAGATTTTTTTATTTTTTTTAGCGTTTCGGAAGAGTTAAAAATAGGAAAACTCGCTGTGAATTATCACCCCTAATAGGCCTCGGAAATGCTCTAAAATGCGTTAAATGGACGATAAAATTTCAAAAAATTTCGGGGGAGGACCCCCGGACCCCCCGCTTCGCGGGAGGGGGATATCCCCTCCCGGTCCCACCCCCGGTTGGCCCCCCCAATATTTAACTCCTTCCGCCGCTCCTGTAGATTCAACAGCAGGTGATTGCTTGGAGATATTATGTTACTTCAGAACCAAAACTCTTTGAAGCTCTATCCGACTTGTCGCCTGGAGCAAACATAGAAAAACTTCCTCGTATACGCTATTGAATTAAAACAGTAATCATTTCAGCAAATCTCGATCAAATAGCCAAGTAAATTGATTTCCACGTTCCCGCTGGTTAAGGTATTATATGGTACCTCAAGGTAAATAACGGAGATGCGATTGTGATACCGATAATTGTCTGCATACAACAGGTGCAGATATTTAACGAATAATTATAAAACATCTCCTTTGCATATTTATTTCACATGTTAAACCCTCAAGCTATTAATTAACAGAAATAGAGCTCTCTAAGTGCAAGAGTTGCATACTTAAGAGGCAAATAAAATTCTTGCCTGACGGTAGATGACTCATCACATTTCAATAAGTCTGTTCAAGCATTCTAGTTCAACTGATGTTCATGGACACCGGCCTAGAACCACAAAACTTCGGAACACATTTGTAGAAAAACAATCTTGACCTGGAATATAAAAAAAACGAGGAATTTTTTCTATAACAGATTGCCACTGTATTGTATTCAGTTGTACCACCAGTACTGTCTTATATATAGCGCCACTTGTCCCAACAAATAAAACCTGAAATATTCATTTAGACATTTCCTGGTAGATAAAATATTTACTGACACCAATATTATTTGCTGATCGAGGCTGCCGAATACACTCATATTTACAGACACACAATGATAAGTTTTTGCATTGCAAGTCAGTTGTGAGATATTGAAATCTTTCAAGACTGCTATCAAACGCTATTATAACAACTACAACAGTTCCAGTCGGGAATGGCCTTAAGAATAAATCTGATTCTCCAGAACGTCATTGTTATGTTAAAGTTCCAATTTTTTAATGACATCAACCAATTCATGGCCGAGGCTGTAGATAATGTTTTTATTACGCGTATCATCATAGGAACAACCCCTTATGCATGGATAAAAGCAATGCGCCTTACCGCATTTGAATAACAAGTAGAGAGAGAGAGATTCAAAATGTATTCATTCTATTTCCGCTCCGAGATCCATAAAGCCTTGGTTGTAAATCAGTTTTTCCCCAGAGAACTCCATTTCTTTGGTGCTCAGTGGATTTGAAGAAAAGATCGAACAATTTAAATTTGCCCGGTCAATGTCCTTGTAATTATAGCAAGAGCTGCCATTATCATTCTTTGCTCGCACACTTCGCCTCATGGGTATAGCGAACGCGTGTTGGAGATGTGATGAGGATGAAAAAATATGCAACAATTTTATATAATCTCAGCCCCTCGTGTATTGCATTGAAACTGGTACTTGTAACGTAGGAATCTAGGTGACGGAATCTAGCTTCAGTATGCATGTATATATGTGTCTACAAATTATGGATGACATAATCCAAACTCAATAGAAAATATTTAACATAATCAATGGAGAGGGGTGCAGATGACTCTGGGCATACAAATAGGTAACAGGGAATTGCATCTACATGTGTTACCGTACATTATCTTGACAGAAACAATAATGCAGTCAGCTAACGGAACAACGGGCAAAATACCGTGACTTGAGGTTCAAACCTGTAATGGTTGAGGACCTCCAGAATACCTTCTTTGTATTCACAGCGATATATGTGAGTTGAACATACCGATTTTCCAATAGCACTTGGGACCGATCGATAGAACCGAATGATGTATAAGCCACTTATCTCAGCAGCCTGAGAGTCATGATAAAGAGTCTTCATTGTCCCGACATGTAACTTCTTACGAATAGGATGATAAACTGTCTGCCGGTCCGGGGTCCCTCTATAACTAAAACGACAGGAACACACTAGAGAGAATTTCTGCTTTGAGAAGATGCGATGCTATCAATAGACATCAAATAACTGCGAATGAAGTCATTTTTGTATGTGCAAAGTGGGCGTTCATTGAGAATCAAAGCATAAAATATTCCAGACAAATCACCCTCTGTGATTCCTCTTTTATTCTAGTTCTTTGGAGCAGAGCCTTTGTTGTAGAGATGCTGATGAAATGATGATAAAATTGAGTTGATATGCTCATAGCTAGGCACCGTGTACAGAATCCGTGTTGGATAGTAGCAGTTTACTAGTCATTATATATTGAATCTGGTGCAATGTTCGGACATATTATTGGATTTAAGGCACTTTAACTTTAACAAGACTGATCAATTATTTTCCACGGGTCTTTAATGTATGTGCACACGAATCATTTTTCTATGATTGGTATCTTCTCGCAAATAATTATGAATTTGTTTATAAAACTTGGACACTCAATTAGACATTTATTCCGAATTTCTAATTCTAGATTCAACAGCAGGTGGTTGCTTGGAGATATTATGTCACATCAGAACCAAAACGCTTTGAAGCTCTATCCGACTTTTCGCCTGGGGCAAACATAGAAAGATTTCCTCGTATACGCTATTGAATTAAAACAGTAATGATTTCAGCAAATCTCGACCAAATAGCCAAGTAAATTGATTTCCACGTTCCCGCTGGTTAAGGTATTATATCGTACCTCAAGGTAAATTACGGAGATGCGATTGGGATAACGATAATTGTCTGCGTACGACAGGTGCAGATATTTAACAAATAATTAGAAAGCATCTCATTTATCTATATTTATTTCACATGTTAGACCCTCAAGCCATTAATTAACAGAAATAGAGCTCTCCCACAGCAAGATTTGTATAAAATTTCCTGCCTGACGGTAGATGACTCAGGATATTTCAATACGTCTGTTCAAGCATTCTAGTTCAACTGACGTTCATGGACACCGGCCTAGAACCACAGAACTTCGGAACACATTTGTTGAAAAACAATCTTGACCTGGAATATTTAAAAAAACTGATTTTTTTTCTATGACAGATTGCCACTGTATTGTATTCAGTTGTACCACCAGTACTGTCTTATATGTAGGCGAATTGTCCCAATAAATAAAACCTGACATATTCATTCAGACATTTCCTGGTCAAAAAAATATTTATTGACACCAATATTATTTGCTGATCGAGGCTGCCGAATACACTCATATTTACAAGCGGAAACCCCTCAATGATAAGGTTTTGCGTTGCAAGTCAATTGTGACATATCGAAATCTTTCAAGACTGCTATCAAACGCTATTACAACAACAACAACAATCCCAGTCTGATTCACCAGAACGTCATTGTTTGGCACCAACCAATACTTGGCCAAGGCTATCCATAATGTTTTTATTACGCGTATCATCAGAGGAACAACCCCTTATGCATGGATAAAAGCAATGCGCCGTATCGCATTTGAATAACAAGTAGAGAGAGAGATTCAAAATGTATCCATTCTATTTCCGCTCCGAAATCCATAAAGACTTGGTTGTAAATCAGTTGTTCCCCAGTGAACTCCCTTCCTTTGTTGCTCAGTGGATTTGAAGAAACGATCGAACAATTTAAAGTTGCCGAGTTAATGTCCTTGTAATTATAGCCAGAGCTGCCATTATCATTCTTTCCTCGCACACTTCGCCTCATGGGTATAGCGAACGCGTGTTGGAGATGTGATGAGGATGAAAAAAATATGCAGCAATTTTATATAATCTCAGCCCCGCGTGTATTGCTTTGAAACTTGTACTTGTAACATAGGAAACTAGCTGGCGAAATCTAGCATCTGTATGCATGTATATATGTTTATACAAATTATGGATGACCTAATCCAAACTCAATAGAAAATATTGAACATATCCAATGGAGAGGTGTGCTGATGACTCTGGGCATACGAATAGGTAACACGGAATTACATCTACATGTGTTACCATACATTATCTTGACAGAAACAATAGTGCAGTCAGCTATCTGAACAAGGGGCACAATACCGTGACTTGAGGTCCAAACCGTCATGGTTGTGGACCTCCAGAATATCTTCTTTGTATTCATAGCGATATATGTGAGTTGAACATACCGACTTTCCAATAGCACTTGAAATCGATCGATAGAACAGAATGATGTATAAAGCCAGTTATCTCAGCAGCCTGAGAGTCTGCATTGTCCCGACATGTAACTTCTTACAAATAGGATGATAAACTGTCTGCCGGTCCGGGGTCCCTCTATAACTGAAACGACAGGTACACACAAGAGAGAATCCCTGTTTTGAGACGATGCGATGCTATCAATAGACATCAAATAACTGCGAATGAAGTTATTTTTTTGTATGTGCAAAGTGGGCGTTCTTTGAGAATCAAAGTATAAAATATTCCAGGAAAATCACCCTCTGTGATTCTGGTTTTATCTCATTTCTTTGGAGCAGATCCTTTGTTGTAGAGATTCGGACGAAATGATGATAAAATTGAATTTATATGCTCATAGGTGCCGTGTGCAGAATCCGGGTTGGATAGTAGCAGTTTACTAGCAATTATATATTGAATCTGGTGCAAAGTTCGGACATATTATAATAAGTAAGGCACTTTAACTTGTGCAACACTGGTTAATTATTTTCCGCGGGTCTTTAATGTATGCGTACATGAATCATTTTTCTATGATCAATATCTTCTCGCAAATAATTATGAATTTGTTTTTAAAACTTGGACACTCAATTAGCCATTTATTCCGAATTTCTAATTCTAGATTCAACAGCAGGTGGTAGTTTGGAGATATTATATTACATCATAACCAAAACTATTTGAAGTTCTATCCGACTTGTCGCCTGAGCCAAATATAGACCGACTTCCGCGTACAGGCTATTGAATTAAAACAGTAATGATTTCAGCAAATCTCGATCATATAGCCAAGTAAAGTGATTTTCACGTTCCCGCTGGGTAAGGTATTATATGTTACCTCAAGGTGAATTCCGGAGATGCGATTGGGATAACGATAATTGACTGCGTACGACAGGTGCAGATATTTACCGAATAATTAGAAAGCATCTCCTTTGCCTCTATTTATTTCACATGTTAGACCCTCGAGTCATTAATTAACAGAAATAGAGTTCTCCAACTGCAAGATTTGTATAATTAAGAGGCAAAGAAATTTCCTGCCTGATGGTAGATTGGAGCGATATGCAAAAGGTGTTACTCATCACATTTCAATACGTCTGTTCAAGCATTCTAGTTCAACTAACTTTCATGCATGGACAACACCCTAGAACCACAGAACTTCGGAAGACATTTTTTGAAAAGGAAGGTGTCTCATTGAATATAGAAAAAAAGTTAAGGAAATTGTTTTCTGTGACTAATCTCCGCAGTATTGTATTCACGTATAGAACCAATTCAGTCTTGTGTATAGCGCAGCTTGTCCCAGCAAATAAAACCCGAAGTATTCATTTAGACATTTCTTGTGCAATAAAATATTTATTGACGCCAACATATTTGCTGATCACGGCTGCCTATAAAATGTCGAATCTGTAAATGGTACTTAATTGATGTTATCTCTTGACACGATCACCATTCATGAATTTGATAACAGGGCATCGGATTCCGGCAGCTTCGGTTCGTAAAATTAAGTGTTCCATGAAACACTAACCAATTGTTTGGCTTTATGCTGTATATTTATATACTGATGAGGTAATAATAGATCAGCCTGGATTGAACTTACATGTACACGTAATACAGTTATACAATAGCCTTATTCTCACTACAAATCACTCTATCAATTCTGAAGAATTTGATTAAAATCACCAATATCTCCCAAAGCATCAACCATGATATTCCCATCAAATCGCATTAAACCCGACTATTCACCTCGAAGTGACCTATATTTCCACTACACGAATAGCAAGGAGCTCAATATGCGTCTTGTGCTCCAAAGCGTATTGTCATTTGGACAATACATTTTTAAATCCTCATTATTCCTTCGAAATATGCAAATTGCAACTCATTTACTTCCTTATCCATATTTCTCTTATCTGAATAGTGTTTATGTGTTGGGGTGTCCAGAAGCTCACAGCTAGGTCGAACGCAATACTCTTACTACTAAGTTACACAATAAAGAGGTATTGATACTCCGAATAACGACAGAAAAGCCATATTTTGGTCAATATTTCGACATATATTATGTCATCGTCAGGACTGACGAAATATGTCGAAATAATGACCAAAATATGGCTTTTCAGTCGTTATTCGGAGTAACAATACTTCTTTACTACGTAGAGCTACTCAGTGGAACATCTGGATTAAGGTACACAATAAAAAGGCTGTTTCACTCTATAGATGAGCTATCAAAAGCTATCATTCTCGTATACAAAATGTTCCACTGTATCAACTATAAAATTTCATACATAAGTATATAAGCTATTTATTTCAAGACTGTATATGATCGTAACTGACGACGCTCTAATTAAAAAATGTAACATATAAAATTAAAGTATATAGTTTCACGGCAAGCCGTTTCTACGAATTATCATGTATTTTTCGACATATACCTCAGATAGTGATCTGACAGTATATTCACGGGCGTCGGAAGCAAATTCAAAGTGGTACGGCCACTATCACAGCACTTTAGGCGAGGGTCCAGGGGCCGCCTAGGCCCCGGAAGCCCCTGGGGTCTAGATCGTCGGCCATGCGTTCTGAGCGATTTCTGGCGAATAAAATCACTCTGCAATGAAGTGTATTTTTAGTTCTTTCCCAATCCTTTTACCATGAAAACGCAATCGATGGTGGTTTTCTGTGAAACTGAAGTACAAAAAAATATGTATAGTAAAGTACCGTAACCGGGACACATTGTGTAGACTAGATGGAGAAAACCATCTATGAATGACCGTCAGATATCCCATCAATTCATAGATGGTTTTCTCCATCTATGTGTAGACGTAACCGATATAATTCTTATGGGCATTGAGGTGTTGATAAATTCGCTGCAGAAGTAACGCCATCTACATTCATGATTTAGCTAGCTATACTTCTGCGATAATAAAGCTGGCGCTCGTAGTTTAATAACGGCCCATGACTGCTAACAGTAAATTATTTCATGGGCAAGGGACGCAAAAAGACAAAAAAAGAAATCTGAGAAAACCCCTCTACCACGTCCGTCATTACAGTTACTTGCAGGAATTATATTTGGAGAACGAAGTACTTGCGGCAGAATTATGGGGGGAGCTAAAGCCCCCACTAGGCCCCTCGCCCCCTTCCCATTTCCAACACTCCGCTGGGCCCGCGAGAGAGTGAAGGACCACTTCGCGAAGGAGCATAGCGACCAAGCAGGGGGCGAGTCTGAGAGGGTGTTGAAAAACGCAGCGTGAAATATTGTGTATAATAGGTAACATTTTCAATTAGTGTATTTTAACTACTATGTGTTGTATTTTATGTATGCTAAAAATTTTTTTCATCCGTCTCCCATAACTCTATATGAGTGATGTGCGGTATATTTGTAGGTACTCATAGAAATGTATATATACCAAACAGTGAGACGTTAATAAACAAATATCTATCTATCTATCTATCTATGTTCATGTGATATAGAACATGAAAAGAGTATAAGGCGCTATTGAGCTCCTGTTTTAACCATAGCTCGTTAGGCCGTATATTTTTTTAAATACAAGGTCGGCTACGGACCTGTAAAGGCAGCATGCAGCCAGAAACAACCTAGCGTGTAGGCCTATGACAAGCGAACAACGGGATTCGTATGAAGGAAATTAATTTCTTGTTTCGTTGCTAAACACCAACCTGCATCATCATATGAATATGGTGTTCTATTTGTGCCAAGTTTCCGTCGCCTTTTCAAAACGCGACGTCGCCTTTTGAAACGCGACGTCGCCTTTTGAAACGCGACGTCGCCTTTCGAAACGCGACGTCGCCTTTTGAAACGCGACGTCGCCTTTTGGTCTTTCAACTGCGCATGTGCAGGTTTAGGGAGCATTTGTTATTAGTGAGCCAGAGCTATCCGCTTGACCTCCATTTTGTGATATTTTGAGTACACTGAAAGGAAATGACATTTTGGATCCAATAATAGGAAAGGCAAGTGTAAAGGCATTCACCACTTACCAGCCTTTTCTGAAAAGTACAATATGGCACCTACACAATTTCTTGAAAATAAATGATCCCTAGACATGCGCAGTTCTACTATCAAAACACGACGTCGCGTTTCAAAAGGCGACGTCGCGTTTCGAAAGGCGACGTCGCGTTTCGAAAGGCGACGTCGCGTTTCAAAAGGCGACGCGTTTTGAAACGCGACGTCGCCTTTTGAAAACGCGACGTCGCCTTTTAAAAAACACGACGTCGCGTTTTAAAACGCGACGTCGCGTTTCTTTCCTATCTTTTAACATTGCCAAACAAGACGTGGGTGAAACACGACGTCGCCTTTTGAAAACGCGACGTCGAGTTCCGTTGTGTCGAGTTTTACAATGCAAAAACGTAGGAAAGAAACGCGACGTCGCGTTTTAAAAGGCGACGTCGTGTTTTCCAAAAGGCGACGTCGTGTTTTAAAAACGCGACGTCGCGTTTCGAAACACGACGTCGCGTTTCCAAAGGCGACGTCGCGTTTCAAAAGGCGACGTCGCGTTTTGAAAAGGCGACGGAAACTTGGCACAAATAGAACACCATATATGAACGTACATGTTACCTTCCATGCACGATCGAAATTGTTTCAAGAGGGCTGCGCTCTGAACCGATCAGTCTTATTCAACTTGGAAGCTTTATCAAAACTGCTTGCAGTTCTAGTATGTTTTTTATTTTGTGTTTTCTTCCATCTTTCTTCGGGTTTTTTTTCTTTCTTGGTTTTCTTTTTCTTTGCGCAAAAGTGGTACGGCGGCCGTACCTGCCGTACCGCTTCCGACACCCTAGCTTGTTTAATGAATTAAATTAATTACTATTATTCGGTGATTGGGCGTGAGTTTATCTCTGGGTGTATCATATTATGTATTTTTGTATTCCGAACATCTCAGGTTCTTGAGAAACCGACGAAAGTAGTTACTGTCAAGAAGATTATAAACTTCCAGAAATATAATAAGGAATTTGCCTGAATGCCAAGATGGTTTCACATTGCTGTTTAAGAAGGCTCTTGGGAGGAAATATGAAGCGAACGAATAAGTCAGAGTAATTGTTTTTAGTTCCACTGGAGAATTTCTTATCGATAGTTGATCAGTTTATGTTCGGGTAATACGATCTAGACTTCAGAGCAAGGTAAGTCACTTTTGTATTCATTAACCTGATGAAAATTATATCACACCAGCCAGGACGTTGTCATGTAGATTTTTATCAGACTTTGAGGTATAGTTTAATGAGAGACATGGTTATGGCTGCAGTGCCTCGCCGAATCAATCCTGTCGTCAGGTCTGACAATCGTAAAAGAGCTGAGGTCCTTTTTCTGGTAGCGTTACCAACTTTGCCGTAATGCCGAGAGACACCCCGACTGAGAACTCCCGTGCATCTGGAAATTGAACGCAATATTTCCCAAAGTGATAAAAAATTATTCACTTTGCTCATCCACGGTATTACCACAGTATACCATTAGTAGCAAAAGTGTTTGCTCTACCTGGTGATGACATTATGAACAGACGGTACGTTATGTATGTTACTTAGTAAACTTTAGTCTGTATATGGCACTAAGACACTAATCTTCTGGGCTTTCAAATCATGAAATATACAGAGAACAAGTCATTGCGATGCCAAACTTCCAGTATCGGGTAAGGGCTAAAGCTGTTCAAATTCATATGTCTTCCTACAATCAGCGACAATTGATGATTTACATGTCTTCTCAGAATTATTATAATTGTGATTTCCTACATCATTATACTCCGACTTCAGTTTCGATAGTGTAGTCGAAATATAATGATGTAGATTCTACTATTTAGGAAGCATCGAATGGAGCACAAATACCTCACGAATACGTAACTTGATGAAATTTTTGTTCCCTGATATATCCCTGACTGGTTTCGAGAAACCGCTCAGGCACGGAAAAGTGCGTTACTCGATATATACTTAATATACTTATTCTGAAGAATCCGTTGTGTGAGCGAAACATCATGTCAAATATGACACAGCGCTGGAAGATAAAATGTAGTACTCTCAGAATACGTCAGAATGAATTAAATGATATTCATTTATATGTAGCAGCGTTATGTGTAGGAGAGAGAGAATTAAGGTGTAACGTCGCGTTCAGCAATATTTCAGCTGTATAGCGACGATCAAACAAAATTCTAAGTATATTCAATTTAATAACTCAGTAAACTAATGCATTAAAAACATGTACATACATTGAAATTTATACAACAAACCGATCTCTATCAAATAATCTAAAATACGATATTCTTTTACTCGACTAAAAAGATCTTCAAAAATAGCTGCTCGATAAAAGTTATCTTTTACACTCTTAAAATCTATACAGTCGATAAGAATATGTTTTACTGTGAGATCTTCGTGGCCTGGAATACATGTACACCTTGGGACACTTTCTTCAGTAAATGTTTGTGAGTTAATCGTGTATGGTCGATTTACATCGTCTAATCATGGCTTGATCGAAACGTTTCTGGCTGTTCAGATGAGTATAGCCTACAGTTTTTTTGAAATCGTGAAGTTTGTTATTATCCATAGCATCCCATAAAGCTCACATAAGCACAGATAGATGGCGTGAAATCACTGTTTGGGATTCCATCAGGATCAACCTCATCATCTAGGGCTGCATTAGTCATTTTATCAGCTTCAGTATTATCTTTGATGTCAACGTGACTAGGTACCCAACAAAACACAATATCGATATGTTGATCAAATTTACAGTCATATAATTGTAGTAGCAAATAACGGGCGGGATTATTGGAACCCTCTGATCACGTTAATACAATTTCCTACGAGTGAAACAGAGAATCACATCTGGCGGATAATGGCGTCTTTGGTCTATAAATCAGAAACTGAAAATGCATCGTTGTCTGAATCTGACGACGGTTCAGGATGAATATTTCAAACTGTTGAGTGATGCAACATGTAGTATAGAAGGAGGAACGAATAATATAATAACAACGATAGACTTAATTGAACGCAGTCCTGTCGGCATTAACCTGTATATATTCACATTTCCAAAGATATTCTCGATAAATTGCTCCTCAGGGTGAACATAAACTATTCCACAGAACTGGAAAGCAATTATTTTGTCAACAGAATATACAACTGTACGGCTCCAGTAGTGGATCATCGGGGAGCGCTGAGTCTAAAGTTTGTGTCCCCGAAGGTTATATTATATTACTCTACCTCGATCGCCTGACGTGTTCATTACATCTATGAAGTACGAGGGACAGAAAACAATTCAGGAAATATGATTGCAGTATATGAATTGCTATCAAAACCACAATGGAATCTTCATAGTAATACAGTCCACTAACACTCAATATCTAAAAGTTAAAGGCTAAAAACGGGTCAGCATCGACGATAGGTTTTGCATTTAGGTTTATTTTAGCGTAAGATATAACGACATATTTCCTGTTATGGTTCATTCTTCATGGCAAATAGTTCAAGTCTTTGTTGGCATTTCATTTAAATATAATGATATAGATAGAAATATAAAAATACGAGCAGGAATATATACAGGCTACTTTTTGCCGGAAAGATTCAATTGTCGTACAACTGTTTTATTCAAAGCAATGTCCCAATTCGAGTTAAATACTTATGCATGAGTGTTAATCTCTTAAGGGCTGTATCATAACCATAACTTCGCAATCTTTTTAACTGCAGGATTGAGAATGCGTTTCCAGATATCGTTCCGCTTCGCTGGTGACCGCTAGCCTCACACCGCTGAACCGGCACGGGTTCGAGCCCAGCTGGTCCATGTGTGAAAGTTTGTCAGTTGCTTGCCGAAGAGCGGTGGTTCTCTCCGGGTTCTCCGGCTTCCTCCACCAACCAAACTGACTGTCACCATATGAGTGAAAGAAACTTGAGTGTGACATTAAGCCAAATTCCCTCCCTCCCTCCCAGATATCGTTCAAATTTATTTTTCGTCATTTTGTTCTTCGATATTCTTTCTATTGATTTCCGATCGACGGTTTTTCAATCGGAGCATGAAACAATAATCGTGATAGAAGGAAAGAAAGGTTTCAAGATCATTCAAGTATCAGCCAGGTGTTAGCGACCACAAAGTGTAAATTGTTTTTTTTTACATGGAAAACACCTTTTCTCTAGAACATATGCTTGTAGAGTGCAGTAATTGGATATCACCTTGTATAACGTGGATATCATCTTGTATAACGTGTCGTCAATGAACCAACTATTTGTTTTGGTTTATTTCACACAAAAGTCTGTCGTGAATGAGAGATTTGGGTATCTCCGATCTGTATTTATGGCGGTGTCTGAACTAGATGTACATTCATTTACTCACTGTGTATATACAGTCACTCGTTTCCGTGAAGTCGTAACTGTCCACAAACGTTAACTTCTGGCATTTGATCTGAGCAACGGTATGATGAAGAACATCTCTGCTCTGAAGTGTTCTAAGGGCGGTATATACCCGCCTCTAAAGTCAATTTTATATTCTCAATATGCGTGTTCTTTAAACATTTATAGTTTGATACTCCGACAAATTTGCGCACTATAGTTTCGAGGTCGAGCCATTTCTTTAAAGACAGCGGTCTCTTCCTACAGTCTCCGCTTAGAGAAATTTTGTGTTCAAATTCAACTGAAGATATTACAAGTGAAGTGACGAGGCAATTTTTGAGGACTGACACACGGTTAGTACATTTTTGATACTTAACGTACGTGATTGCACATAAGTGCAGGTCCAGTAGATTTGAGTGAAATCGTTGAAATTGAAATTATATCCTTGAATGCAACTACTAGCATCAACTGCAGCAAAGAGTTTGCTACTGAATCATCATATCAATTCTCATCGGGCACATTCTCTTGCAGCTACCTCAATTTCACTGTAAGTTGTAAATTTATATAAACCAGTGTGTATGGTTTTCGGGGTCCAGTATATGGTTTGTACCTTTGTAGGCCTACATTCTTGCTCAGGTTGTTAGGCATCCTATATTTGATTTGTAAATTTGTGGCCTCTTCCCCAGGTGTTCGTGATCCTATATGTGGCTTGTGCCTGTGTAGGGCTACACTCGCTCCTAGTTGTTGGAGATCCTGTATGCGGTTTTTATCGTTGTGGGCCTACACTCTCCCCCAGTTGCTAGGGATCCTGCATGTTGTAGTACATTTGTAGGCCTACATACCCCCCAATTTGACCGGGATACTTTATGTGGTTTGTACCTGTGTAGGCTCTCTACCACGTGTTCGAGCCCAGGAGTGAGTGAGTGAATAGTAGGGGTTAACATCGTTTTCAACCTTGTGTTATTCATATCACGATGGTGCCTACATGTGCCAGAACACGAGAGTGCTCACAGTTGCTATTGCTCTGGACACTGTGGCATCTACACCAGATGTTCGTGATCTTATATGTGGCTTGTACCTGTGTAAGGCTACATTCGCCCCCCTAGTTGTTGGAGATTCTGAATGCGGTTTTTATCTTTGTAGGCCTGCACTCTCCCCCAGTTGTTAGGGATCTTGTATGTGGTAGAGCATTTGTAGGCCTACACACACTCACCAATTTGACCGGGATACTTTGTGGTTTTACCTGTGTAGACCCTTCACCACGTGTTCGGGACCAGGAGTGAGTGAGTGAGTAGTAGGGTTTAACGTCGTTTTCAGCCTTGATGCAGTCATATCACGACGGTGCCTACATGTGCCAGAACACGAGAGTGCTCACAGTTCCTATTGTACTGGACACTGATCAGCCCAGTCAGTACAGCACCCGGTCACCCATCCAAGTATTGACCGAGCTTAACGTTGCTTAACTTCGGTGATCTGACGAGAAACGATGTGTCCAACGCTATAAGCCGTACCACATGGTTGTACTTTTGTAGGCCTACACTCTCGCTCAGGTTTTCGGGATACAAAACCTGGTTTGTGCTCAGCGCCGGAGCTTACCAACTTGCGTTGTGAATGCGTATGGTATGGCTAGTTGGATTTTGATACCAATTATATCGTGTGAATAAGGTCTTTGTATGTTTGAAGCGGGAATTGTGTATGGACGAAAGCTGGATACTGAAATACAGTCGTCTGATCCGACATCAATATTCAGTCGTCGTTCACAAAAGAATGTCAAAGGATGCCTGTCATTGATAAAGCTATGGCTTCGCGAATACGAATATCATGTTTCCTTTATTGAACACTTCCCTTTTCCAGACGCATATTTAAACTGGTATTCATGACGCGAAAACATTTTTATGGACGGCTACTGAATATTGATTGTCGGATCTGACGCTCGCTATCCTAAATCAATATGTGTCATATTTACAGTAGATTTTGGGCCCTAAAGACTTCATGAAAAACCAACAAAAGACTACCTACCAAGTGTATTATGTGATATTCGCTTCAGTGAACTATAGATATGATTAGACTGATCGATATTATTAGCTACACGGTTTGTCAGTGACCCAATACAGAAATATATATGGGGTCAGTAAAATTTATATTGGGCGAGGCGTCAGCCGAGTTTGCATTACTTTTTTTCTGAACACGCTAATGAACAGGCACATTCTGCGAGAAAAGACTTCTTGTGAACAAGTTTGGTCCTATGTTGTTGTTGCCCACGAAAAAAAAAGACACTGTATGTGAAGTCACACATTTGCGATATTCATTGGCCTTGATCTTCGCTGATTACGATGAAATACCTGCTGCTCACAAAATGAATGCTATCTAATTTAGAACTACAGCTGCTGAAGCTCACCTTTATTACAAATACTTGTCAAAATGAAGCCCGACGAGTAATCGACGCGAGGCAGCCGACGCGAGTGCTCTGAGACAGAAGCCACTGTAAAGGGAGATAACCTAGTTACTCACCCCGATTTACAATCGACGGCGGTGGATGGAAAAATATCGGTCGACCATTTGTCCATGTGACCGTGATTGCTCGTTTTCATTGGACGATTTTGTCTGAAGCTATTCCGTGCAAAGCTAAAGTACCTGGTTGTTAAATTTATTCCATTATTGATAATGATATATACATGCATTCCATGTATAATTTCATTTCGTGGCAAATGTGAATGTCCGGAACCATTGGATCATCCTCGGGGAATATTGTCATTTCCACAGCTAGGAAACTAAATTCAGCAGCGGACATGGGTGTCATTACTTCATAAATCAGTAACTAAAAGCGTCGTCCTTGTCTGATGTAATGAGAGAAGACTTCAGGACAGATGTTGCGAAATGTCGACTGGTGTAACCTGCTGTCCAGAAGCGAGAAAGCGTAAATCTAATTTGTAGATTGCTGTGGGCGGTCGATATTGCCCTGCGGATATACTCTCATGTCACAAGATTTTGTCAATACAGTCTAACCATGGATGTGGTGGAAGTATTTCTTCAGGGTTCAGAATATCTGAGGTTCCTCACAATTGAACAAAAACAATAATTGGCCAACAAATTATACAACTGTAGAAATCGAGGGGCATTCTATTCTCAATGTGATACCCTCTGATGTTACTTGTGGAGAATACCCTACGGCAGTAAGCTTGCAAAATAGAAAATAGAGTCAAGTAAATCGATTGCAATAAATATTTTTTTACCACAGAGCCTTTGACTGAAACTGAATCTCCGCAAATTTGCTTTCTAATATATAGCCCAGCTGATAACTTGAAAATCTTTGCATATAGGTTAATATTTAGTATAATGTATAGCTATTTATTTGAAGTCACGTTTCCATTTTTTTCGATCAAACAGGGCGGAAGCAGTCAGTGCTTACATGTTTACGCGTTTCTGAGTCTGCATTAATTCAATTCGTCGCACAGACAGTGTCGCGTTGCATTATTGCGACCATAGAATTTCTAATGTTAAGAGTATTAGACTTAAAGAATATAGGGATTCGTGATGAAAGTGAAGACCATCAATATCGCAAACCTCCTCAGCTGGCCTGTTACCGGTAACTCCGGATACGAAGAAAATGAAAGATATGCGTGAAAGAAAATTCAGACGGCTTTTGTCAGGCCTTTGTTATGTAATCTACACTCAGTCAACCATAATATAATTTGGTTGATCAATATATCGATTTTAGATAAGAGGATACCTTTGTAAGACAAACATTCATCGTAGAAATGACGGAAATAAGAGGGGCGTAGAACGTAAGGTAAGTTAGGGAAGAAAACCGTTTATTTCTTGAAAACAATTCAAACTAGACAAACAAATAACTGTGCGTCAGTTTTCCAATAGTTTTGTTGATATACTGACACTACGAAGGTGACACCAAGGTCATTTACTTCGTCGAGGTTTTGAACACTCTACTGAACACTGTCGCCGCATGCGTGTGTGGGTTTCTGAAACCGTAGTGGAGTACTCCCATGGTCTTTCATGGTGTTTTTAATGAGCACTGTTTCAGATCACTCTTGAAGAAACTCAATGTCATTTTGGATAGCTCTTGATCAGCATGATCGATGACATTCCTGGGAATTTTGGTAAATCCTCTCGTGTCAGCGAATACTGACGTAAGGAATTAACCAAGTCGGACAGGTAAAGTTCATAGATGACGAAAACAATTGGTCCAATAACACAACATTGTATTGATTTCGTATGTTTCCAATATATTTATCCCTTTTTTTACGCTGTTAAAGCCTTTGTGGCAATTGAAATGGACCACATCCTCAAATGAGAATCCCGAATCAGTACTCAAAAATCATGGAAATTTGGATGACACACGACATACGATCGCCCGTTCACGCACACGATATATGGTCTGATTTTTTGCGACGAAATAATACTCTTGTTTTTTATGGAATATTACCTATTGCTGGGAAGTACCATCTAATCCGTTTGATGTAACTGTACTTGGCATGCAAGTATAGACACGAGCAAAGCTACAGAATTATTTTGCTAGGCTGAACGCCTTCCCTGGGCACATCAATCGATGACTGATAGTCGGATGTAATGAAAACTGACACACTGCTATATTACGCTCAGAAAAGATATAACAGGATGTTGAATGGCGCAACTTGTTTTGTGAGAAGTGAGAAAGCCAAAATCGAATTACCGCCAGAGCTCGAGGCTAAATTGAATACGATCCTGTCGGTATTCATGTTCAACCTTTTCTTTCACAGGCAATGAAATAATTTTAGGAGTACGTTATCAAACTATTGCTTGCGGGTTCTAAATATATCAAATTTTACAGAACTGGACCGAGTAATTATTTGCCAAGTGATTATGCATATATCGGATTTTTGGTTCCATAGACGGATTCCTTTTCGAAGCTAAATTTCAGTATAATTATTGTTGGTGTGCGTATTGCAGCAGACAGGCAAGAACCAGTAGGACCATAAGTTAAAAAATGTCTCTGTCAATAATGTTTCGGCTGATCTCCTTCCTGCACGCCTAAAGATAATTACGAGGTGATCGCTGAACATCAACACTTGAAGACGGCTTGAAATTCATCCTAATACCCAATATTGGTAATCCTGTCGAAGTTTCACAGCTTTCTGAACAAATGAGTTGCCGTAACCCCAAAAGCCGTTTGATGTCCTTTTAGTTATATTTTTTATTTCATGTAGATGACTCCCATTGAATTAACTCACATCTATCCTGGCGTAGTTTTGACCAAAATTGTAGCCGTACCGGCCGGATAAACTTGTTCCCGTCACCCAATGGACGTAAATTATCATTAATGGCTCACCATCTTCTCTCCTTGACCCTCTCGAACACAATCTGAAAACCTGTTGGGTTATAGGTTTCATATTGTCATGATATAGAAGTGTGTCAAAACGCTTGGAATGCTCTGTAAGAGTGTAATTCACAGCCATTCGTCACATGATTCCACCAGCTGAAAATTGTAACAGTCGTTTGGCTGAACGGTTAGTCTCGGACTGCAGATTAGAGTGGCAAACAGTGTTGGGTTCCAATACCCAATTCATACAAAACTATATTTCCAGAGTTTAGAATTTAATATGCACTATTGATGTGATGTGATGCGAACATCGAAGGGAAAGCGTTGCTTGTGTTATTATTCATGAACACAGTTCTACACACACAACTCAAAGTTGATCAAACTACTTCAGCTAATGGAATATAGTGACGATCCAGCAGGACCAAAATGGAATTGGATCCAAAATGACCCAGAATATTTGAGTACGTCAAGTCCATATCCAAAATTATTGGACCCATACCGTGACAGTGTACCATAAAGTGCTAACTCAAGACAATTATACACTGGATTCTGAGTTACGGGTGTGCCTGAAACACAGACGAAGAAAAATGTCTGTCAGAATACTGCCAGAGGTATTTGAAACTGTTGCCAAAGTTTGTCTGCCAAGTTCAGATTGGTACTGTCTACACATCTCTTTTTTCAACATCCCTTTCTGATAATACTACTATTTCATAGCGGGTGGATATTCAACGGAATTTTAAAGGCCAGTCATGTTGTTTGGCAAATACTCTAGTTATTCCACACAGAAACATAATTTATTCCAAGCAATTCATGTGATGAATTCAAAATACACGAATGAACAAACCATGGAATACATCCTGGATTCAATCTGATTTCTTATATAGACGATTCGGTGTAGGATAGATAAAGGTTTGATGAAAATCATAAGGGTGTACTCTCGTATCAAATTTACAAGAGATAAATGATTACTATTTCCACTTTGTTAGTTTTCCTTCTATGAATATTAATATTCCAGAAGTTCCTGCATGGTGTATGCTCATCTCGCATAGTAAAATTTTGCTATATTCTTTGAAAAAATGTGAGGATTTCCATCATTGCCCCAATAAAGTATTATTCCAGATTTTGGTTCGACAATTTTCTCAAAGCCTTCTCTCAACGTTTTTCAAGTTGGTGATAGATAACACATAATGACGCAAACTACGATGTTAGCGTACAACATTTTTGGCACAACGCCACCAGTCTTATAAATAATAACCCCTCCCAACCTTCCCCACCCCTCCCCAGTCAGAAGAACAACGTGTAATAGAATATCGTCAAGGCGTTCATAACAGTCACAATTAACCCTATCAGGCCGGGGGGGTGGGGGGGGGCATTTATACCCCTGTATTTTTTTTCACGCCTTGAACTTAAGAAATGCAACTTACTATACTATACCCTTTGGTGAAGCTCTGTCAGAAAATATAACAAAATACAAGATGACCGCTTTGATGATATCATAGTGGCGTTATTTTCCCAGAAGGCACTTTTTGGTCGATTTTTCGGTCAGATTTCCCGATTTTTTGTGTATGTCATGTTCTTCGCAAAAACTACATAATAATCTCATGTGGCATGAAAAAAAATGTCCAATTTATCTGCAAGAAAGCAAACATTTTGAAGAAAAATAACGAAAAAATTACTTTTCTTGTACCCACACATGGCATTTTAAATTTACTCTTGAACCTCTGCTCGGGTGATTATGCATATATACGCTCAAAATGACCTCAACATGATAATATATAGAGGCACGGTGTATCCGCTCTAAATTTT
>JAVTVY010057458.1:0-31020 GCA_036873755.1 Hanleya hanleyi | reverse complement strand
CCTCCCCCCCCCCCCCAGGCCAGGTAGGGTTAATGGACGACGGGTGAATATTGTATGACTGACTAGGCGCTTGTACAATATTCTAACCTCCTGTGTTATGCGTGTCGTGTGCAAATACATGTTGTAAATAGGGTAAACTTTCACATAGCAACGGGTTTTGCAAGAATACAAAATACTGCCTCGTGAAACAGCTCATCACGGTTGAGGGAGAGTGCGTTTACCTCCCCCCGCAATAACACAGTAACATTCTTTCCGTGATACACTGAATGAGTGCAAAGGCACTCGATATCTGAACCATTCCATTTCCAGCCCTAAACTGCCCGCTACTTTGTATGAGAACAAATATATAATATAACTTCGTTCTTCTTAGCCCTTCGCCCACAAATGCCGACAAACGCGAGCCTGCTCGTGTTGGAAATGTCACTGTCCCGGTACCGTATCCATGGCAAGCACGTGACATGTAGGTCAACTTCTATACACGCTGGGGAATACCACCTCCAGCTCATTAGTTCTAATAGTTCTGTGGATAATCCTGGGCAAGAAATATGTATGAAAAAATCAATAAAAAAATCAATAAAATATTTTATTTCTCTGCACTGAAAGAATCAGTTATTTTGCACGATATATTTTTATGGCAAGCCAGGCAACACTGCTTGTATTTGCGGCGGGGGTAAAATGTACCAGCCGCGCTCAGAGAGAATCAGTTTTGCGCATTTGTTCATTATTTCTACATTCAAATATATCTCCTGGTTAGAATTGGATTCAAAACCTTCGTATCGGCATTTGTTGTGTAATAATTTACCGCTGGGACGTCTTTCATCCCTCGTCAAAACCCCTCGATTGCTGCGCAATCTCGGGGTTTTGACTCGGGATGAAAGACGTCCCAGCGGTAAATTATTCAATCTCGGGGTTTTGACGAGGGATGAAAGACGTCCCAGCGGTAAATTATTACACAACAAATGCCGATACGAAGGTTTTGAACCCTTAAACAATAACTGAACTGCCTCGATAGATTGATGTTTAACGAGAGCGTTACTTTATCAAATTTCCAGGAGGCGATTCGAATGTTTTTCCATGGAAATATATTTACCAGTCATAACGATTCATCCGTGGGGATATGATGTTCATCGCTGTTCTCTGTCGCGTTCATAAAGTTATTGACCGCACAAAATCAACATGTATGCATGCATATGACTGCGCTACTTGCCAGAGATCCACTAGGAACTTTGGAGAATTTGTCATACTCTTGCAATTCTTTAGAAAAGTCAAGTGGAACGCCATGCTTGGGCAAATCTTTGTTATTCCTGAGTTCCTTTGGGTTAATTAAGAAATAAAGACCGAGGAAGAGGTTTCAATTTTCCGAGATAAACACCAGTTGGCACTCGTGCAGCAGTTTAGACCCGGGCCGAGGGTCTAAACTGCTGGACGAGTGCCAACTGGTGTTTATCTCGGAAATTTGAAACCGATTTCCGAGGTCTTTATTTCGATTCGTACATGCACATGCATATATTACGAATTTTATTAAATTAGCTAAAATATGTTAGTGTGTGCCTTCCACATTGATCAAAACAATTTTTGAATGGGGCGTCACATCCCAGCTGGTCAATGCGAACATTGTTGCAAACTGCGGGAAAGTATACATTTCGCGCGCGCTCACTATAGTCAGCAGACGTCAGAGCACTGCAGGTGTTCGCCGGTGTTTATCGGGAATTCAACACCACTTTCGGTACAATGCTATAACATTGAGACGGACTGGAGGTATGTTCGAATTGCAAATAAACTGCTGAACTCTTCTGGATTGGAAAAACTGTTGGTTTGTGATATTTTCATTCTCTCTATATTGGGATCTGAGTATTTTTCACTTCCGTATTACCAAATACACATGATATGCATTTCAAAAAGACTGAAATTAGCCGGTCGTATTATAGCAAGATTATCTATAGTTGAATGGTCTCAGAATGATATATGTGAGCAGTAACTGCAACGATCACATACAGATATGGAGATGTATTTTATCCCAGGGGCAAGAATACGTTCTTAATCCTATATCCATTAGCCATTAGGTCTTGACCAATTGGCCACTTTGCCACCGGCACTAAGAGGCCGTTGATATCATCGAAGCTAGCTTTCACCACTTCTTGTTTGGTGACAAGACACATTTGTCGTAGACCAATATACGATGAACCAGATAAGAGACTTTAATAATGCATACTGGACAGCACGAAAGGTGTTGTTTTGTCTGGAAGGAGGGCTCACTTGATTGTGCCTACCACATGTTTCAATAATTTAATGTTCAAGTCGACGTTCTGAACGCCATTACTTTGATTTACCTTTGAAAGATTTCACTCAAATCTCTGCAAGCATAATCCAGTGTATACATAATTGTCAGTTGTGCAAGATGGCCAATAAATATTTTGCGATAGGATACATAGAACAAGTATCATCAGGTCCTAGACACCAAGTCCTACTAGGGTTTAGGATAGATCATTGAATCTCTTTGAGGTGTTGAGTGTTTTATTGCAAGTGCTTAATCTGGTATCTGTGGACACAATGCATTTGTACCCTGGCGTATTCAGTTAATTGGCTTAACTGCCCTAAATAGGGAGTGGTTGCGAGTTTGAAACAAAATAGTTCAGTATAGCAAAATTCAGATACAGCTACGTGGAAATTACATTTCTCGTCAAGGGTTCCTGTCTAGACAAGCATAGCGTATAGCTAAAGACTAGAAGACAATTGCTTTCGGAAATAGCTCTGATATAACCTTAGACAATAAATAACATTGTAGTATCTGTGAGTTCTTTCCCTATTGAAATGGCTGTGATACAAAGTTAGGCAATAAATTACATTGCAGTAACTGAGTATTTCCCTATTTACAATATTGTCCGAAAATCGTTATTTTCCCTTGTTTTCTTCATTAATGCTTTTGGATGATGACGCACAGGAAACATTTTTTTTTTGCTCTCTCATATTCAGTTTGTAAGGGAGAAATGATCTAAATCGGTTAAAATATCTTCGGATAAAATATCATCACTGTGATACCATTGTTTTGATTTGATTTGATTGAGCACTCCATCGTAATACAATGGGCACTGCTCATACAGAGTATGCCATGCAACCAATTTCGCCCTACACATGCTCCCTCGTACCATGCAATGACGCATAGCCACTGATAATAAATATCTGTTCCCCGTGATATATTCTTACCTCTGTATCCATATCATCTAACATTGACAAAGTCACCCATTCTTTCCTCTATTTCCCTTAATCCCTTAACCCCTGTGTTTCACACTAGTTATTTCACCCAGTATTTCCCTTTATTTTCCTGTGTGAAATATCCCAATATATATCCCCTCACTGAGCCTTTTCACCGAAAATCATATAATCCAATGTCATATTAATTTCACCCAGTATTCCCCCTTAATTCCTCAATCAAATATCCCAGTATTTTCCCAGATCATATAAGACGATGCTATATAGATCAGTAATTTCCCCTAGTTTCCCACAATGAAATATCCCAATACTTCTCCCATTGTGACTATTCACACTAGAACATATCATCCAATGCCTGTTCTTTCGTCTAGTATTTCCCTTTATTTTCATCGATTCAGCTAACAGAATATAGACATCGATAAAGACACCGGCACCTTGCCATCTTTCTAAATCTTTGTTAAAATAAACATTGACAGCTTCTGTATTCATTTAGCTGCTCACTTTTTATAATCAATCGAGTTCCTGCTTTTAGGTGCAGGTGGGTGGAGAAACAGGCGTTACGATAACTGGTTGGAAGACGAACGAACGAATTGAACGTGTCGGTATAGTATCATAAAAAGAAATAAAGGAATGACGCCCATCAGTAAAAAATGTTCAACAATGCAAGCGATACATACTTCAGTTCCGACAATCAGTAGCCATTCGTCCTCCATAAAGAAGGTTAATTCATGTCCATAACCGAAACAACCGTATCTGCATCGGATTTCAAGCAGGTACTAATAACATATCGGGTAAAACAATATATTTCAAGAGAAAAATGGTCATCAATTAATGATGCTGGCAAGACCTCATGTTGCGTCTATGTTCTAGATCCGTATCGGGGTAGGCATGTGAACAATCCATCCTTGGAATGCAATGTACTCGTACATTTCTATGTAGAATGATATACGTTTTCCTAACCAGATACCGTAACTAACCGTTCGTAATGCAAAAGCACGATTATACGTGCCAAGCTGAAACTGTATAGCTTGAATACATCCGTACGTAGACCGTAATTCCAGCTATCTAACTCCAGGCGAAAGAATATGTTTATAACACTATCGGTTACTTTGTCCATGGAGCCAACAGAGCAGCCTTGTAATGAATTAACTATCGATATTCTGACCAGAAACATTTGTCTTCGCCCAGTATACGAATAACCAGATAAGAGGCTTTCAATAATGTACACCGCACAACACGATATGTTGTGTTTTGACGTGGAAGACCGTAAACTTGTCCAATGACGTGTTTAAATCACAGTTTGAATAATTTACATTTGAAGATGTACTAAATGACCTTAATTTCTCCTCAGTGGGAATTTATCCGTGGAAGAATAAATAAACAAATGTTTCACCAAAGCTTCCGATTGTAGTGAGCAATGTGGTGACAGAATACAGCTTGAATACCGATACCACCACAATTGAGCCCCCCCCCCCCACCCCCCTCCGGCCTTAGAGTTGTGGTGGAATAGGCTTAAAATTAACTTTCCTATATGCCATTAGTAGTTTTCGACGAATCATCCATCCGCCTTCACTTCGCTGTTCATTATCCAACCCAAGGCATAGACAAAGCAGCCATTTAATCATATTAGCATGATAGGAGGATAGGCCATCAAGGACTGCGATCTCACCTGGAGCAAAACTCACAATACCGTTTTCGCTTTATTAACTGTCGTCAGTTTCAATATTGAACTCTTGACCTTCCTTTTAGTGCAAAGGCAAATTTACGATTCGATTCAAATGATATGCTTTCGGTTTATCAAATCGTGACATAACTTGAATGATTCAGTTCTCGCTTTCTACTGCTGCACCAGTTCTATATGGAAAAGTTATTTTCCTGGAGGCCTGGAATTTGGCACGTATTGTTCGCACATGGTATATTCCGAATCAGTCCATTCACTTTGTAAGAGACCCCGTTTGTTGTAATATTGGACTTCATATTATATAGTGTAATTTGTTCTTTTCCAAACGCATAATATATGTTTCAAACAAGATGCACACTAATATGAACTATGAGAAATAGATGTCTTAGAGGTGTTTACTTTCGAAGAAGATCAGACCAATATTTCTTTTCAGAAATGAGGTTCGTTAAAGCGGGGTTTGATATTCAGCATAATATACCTAATTATTATACTGGGGCATATAAATATTACATTTTTTTCACCAGTTGAAAATTGGATTGGAAGATCAGAATAATGTTTTGTTTGAAGTAGAAGATAACCCGCTTCCATGAGGAAAACACTTCCATTCACATTATATAATTAGCACTACATTCCAACAAGGTAACACTGAACAAATATATAGCATGGGCTAATTTCTAGCAATACGGGAGCTGTCAAAACCATCAATGATGTAGGCAAAAATTTAAATTCGTAATTCTGGTAATTCTATTGCTATGCGCTACTACAGACGTGATTTATCCAGATATTAATCAATGTCTGTTTGTGTATTATTCAAATTTATTGTCATTTATAGTTCACCTCAGAGTGCAGATAGCTTGGGAGATATGGAAGTGGAGGTATATTGTGTCTGGCACACCGCCGGATACCGATGTGATACTGGGAGTAGACAGGTCTTAAACAAATCTGAAATATCAATTTTAAACTTGATCTAAAATTATCGGGAGTAGTGTGCATCCCATCGTCGGCCCATACTGGTATGGTTTCTCGTGAAATATGTACATCACCCAACTATAATGTGAAGTTTAATGCGCCATCATAATATAGGTATTTCACCTGTAGGTTCCAACTTGTCTAAGTAATGAAATGGTTTAGCAGCATAAACCGACAAACATAACTGACAACTGTGGTAAAATGATGTAAAACATCGTGATTGGAGCGATATGCAAGAGGTGGGATAAATTGACGTCTGGCGACTAAAAAGCAAACATATGACTCTACAGCAAAGCATTCCTCGGTACCTAAGATTCAGACCCGAGAATACGGCGGACTCTCGGACGTAGCCTGAGTATCTCAGCCGCGCTTTTAATGCGGGGGTTCATGTGGAGACTATGAAGTATCCAAGTGGCCCGTAGCACCGGATTAAGCGGGAGCTGTGATGACAGATCAGCTCAAACAACTCATCTTATGTTAATGGATGAGCATCGTGGACGTCTGGTTGAGTAAACGCCTTAGCATGGGGTAACCCGGTAAATGAAAAATACCTATGGAAACTAACCTGTAATACCCGACGTCGCCCGGCTTAAATTTCCCACCAAAACAATAAAGCTACATATATTTCCCGAGTGACATGTACAGAGCGCGTGCCTCGGTTAAAAACCGAGGATGTCTTGCTGCCATCGTTAAAACTGTTGACCGTGTCTTCCTTAGAAGAAACAAACATGTATTTTAATATTCATTTCACACTTGTTTGGGATTGGTTCTAACTGTCAAAGGTAGAAGATGTTCGATTATTGACACGGAAATTCTTTTGTGGTCGACGACTGAATTCTGAATGTCGGATCTGACGTCAATACATACACTTACCCAATTATAACAAAGTAGTTTTACTATTACAGTCTCGGCCACTGTCAGTGGTTGGTGCACTGCGAAAAAAAAAACTAACGAAACAATGACGTTCTGACGAATAATTCATGATTCTTGTATATTTCTTTCCACGGTTCGTGAATTTTCGAGGGATTATTTATTGGGTTTTGGTCGACAATCTATCTGCATTGTAATTCGAACAGTGGACCAATGTAACTGCTCTGTCAGTAATATATGCAAAGTCCGTGAAACGTAAATCCCAATCCCTGATTTCTTGAAGAAAATGTCGATAGAAATCTGTTCTAATTACAAATATGATAGCAGCCACATTGTAATCAGTTATTTTCTTTGACATGCTGCTTTTCCACGTTGAGCGTCACTTATGTTGGCGCCACGTTGAGCGTCACTTATATTGGCGCCAAACGCCATGGTATTCTTCCAACAAGGATTTAATGCTCAAAGATTTGTGCTGTTGTCAAATTCTTCCCCGAATCATAGCTTTCAAGTCTTCAAATGTATCGTATGTACACCCTTTGACACAAATACACGATCCATCGCCCCCAACATGCGCTTCAATGGATTTGAAAACTTGGATGTTGGGTTATGCTATTTACGTAATTGATTTAAGGAAATCCCACAACTTCCGAATCTGCCGAACATGTGCATTAATTTTCTACTGTGTATACTAGTTAGTCTCCCAAACGCTGTCGAACGCCAACGAATTATGTTCCTCCTGTATACATTCCTGAAACGAGCCCAAGTGACATTTTTAAGAGGTAAGATTAGATTGACAGAAAAATGTATTATGATCGTCTCTTTGAATCAACCTACTCTCATGGCAACTGTCTTTAGTGTTTACAGTTGATTCGTCAGCTTCATCACACAAGCTGTCGAGCTGTAACCAGCATACCTCACTTTAGAGAAGACAAGCTGGGCTCCACATCAACAACATCCTGAAACCACCGACCAATGGCCAGAAAATTTCAATACGGGCCGACGATGTTGAGTCAAATTGAGGGTATGCCGTCTTAGGTTATCCGGGAAACATTTTGTGCGAAAAGCAACTTTTGAGACCAGACCCCAGTACCCGTTTTGCGACCAGTAAACATGGTGGAGAAGGCAGCGCTTGGTCGGTGCCGGGCCTCAAAAGATATTTAAGAACTTGCATTCTACTAATACTCCCTCCTTTGGGCCGTTTCTTTTCTCCGACGGTCATATAGTTCATCATGTTCATCACACGACTTGGTATCTTATATCGCTCAAGCCGGAGATAGGGGCCGGGTGGTATCTTATATCGCTCAAGCCGGAGATAGGGGCCGGGTGGTATCTTATATCCCTCAAGCCGGAGATAGGGGCCGGGTGGTATCTTATATCGCTCAAGCCGGAGATAGGGGCCGGGTGGTATCTTATATCGCTCAAGCCGGAGATAGGGGCCGGGTGGTATCTTATATCGCTCAAGCCGGAGATAGGGGCCGGGTGGTATCTTATATCGCTCAAGCCGGAGATAGGGGCCGGGTGGTATCTTATATCGCTCAAGCCGGAGATAGGGGCCGGGTGGTATCTTATATCGCTCAAGCCGGAGATAGGGGCCGGGTGGTCATGCCATTCAAGATTTCTAGATGAACATTCCAATAGAACGCGGCTGTGATACAAATCAACACAGGGAACAGTTTTGGCTCTTGTGATATTTTTAGAAATATTCACTCAGTATATTTGCCTGTGGGGTCATATGACTTCTTGGCAGTACGCCGGCATCGTTTCCACCATTTTTCATCTCCACTGAAGACCTGTCCAAGCAGCATGGCCATTTATGTATGTCAAGGAATGTCCACATTGTTCTTCTGAAGCAATTATAAGTTGATATAAAGAATGAGACCATTTCATGATATATTGGTTACAAAACCTTTCGACAGACATACCGTGGCGTTATATGCCAAAAAATATCCAGAAAGCAGACATCCAGCATACCAAGGAACATTAGATGATTACAATATGGCCGCAGACAATTTTTAATTCGATATGTTTGTCAGCATCAGGGGAATATGACAGCGTCATCTGGTTGACAGCGTCGATATGTGGGAAGCTCGGGGGAAAACTTGTTTTTCATTCGCACTGACGTTCCCAGGAATATGTATAAATTAATGATAGTTCATCTGAATGGAACACCATTCGAATTACAATCCAAGTAAATTGTCGACCAAAGCTGAAGAAACTACATGTAGGCAATCCTTCAGAGATTCACGAACCGTCGAAAGAAACCAAGTTAGAAAGTCTTGAACATAATACGTAGGGTTGTGATTGTTTTGAAGCTCAATATTATTGTGTGTACCAGATGACTGGATTTCAATAATGAATCTGTGGTTTTCCATAGCAAATGGGTACCTGGTAACCCATTATTATGGTTACTTTGCTTTTGTAAATGATAAATATTGTACTGGACCGCTTTATCCAAGATCGTTTTATCCTACATCAATATTTCTTATTCTCTGTTTCTGAGAGAATTTGTTACGGAAAGACATCTTGATTTTTTATCGTACGACTCTATTCCGTGAAACTCTGGAATACATGCATTAAAGAAAGAAATTTCCAAGAGGGTTTGTTCCCTATAGTCGATGGGCCAAGACCCCAAATTTCACCAGTCGGTACCACTTAAGGTGACAAACTCTAGTAATGATTTTTGAAGAGGTATATGTATGTAGATGTTATACATGTGTGACTGGATTGAAACGTTGCAGATCGGTAGCTTAATTGTAGCAAACACACACTTTCCTAACCCTACCCCTGCCCTCAAACTTGGGAGGAGGGGAATGGTTCCTCGGATATATTAGTTATTTCTATCGCTGGAGAGCTGAAACTTTTTATACTTTGGGTGCAGATCCTGGTTTCTTGGCATAATTTAACATAACTTAATATAATTCTTTCATGGCGTCATAGTGACGTAATAACATGCCGCAGAATTTGGAAAATTTTGGTAGATTTTCCATTTGTTTTCCAATTTTGCTGGTATCAATTGACTTATCAACTTTGGTAAATGTTCTTTGAAGAGGTATTTGTATGTAGATGTTACCCAAATGTGATAACATATAGAGATCAGTAGCAGAGTGGTAGTTATAGCACACTTTCTGAACCCTCCCCCATCACATTGTTAACCCACATTTGGGAGGTAGGGTATGATTTCTTGGATACTACTTATATTCCTGTTGCTAAGCTTTTCACACTCTGCATATATGGTCTTCGTTTATCGAAACACTTTAATAACAAGGTTTGAATTGATCATTTTATGACGGGTAACGTCATAACATGGACGATAATTCATTTTCAATGTTGCTGGTAAAACTGGAGGTAACAGAGTCGTTTCAAATTTTGTCAGAGGTATTTTCAGGCAAATGCTATCCATGTGTGACAGTCGTTGTATATATTGGTAGTTTAGATTGATATAGTACATTTTCTGAACCCTACCTCTTTCAGTATTCTCAACCCAAGTTTGCGACTAGGTATGGTCCTTCCGATATTTCCATTATGGTTAGAAAGCCGAAAAGTATCAACCTTTACCTCCTTGCCCTTTTTTTATTGAAACATCTATTGAAACCTTCATCTAATGCTGTGATGATGTCAGCGTGACGCGATAATAATAATGATCAATTTGATCGAATTTTTGGGTTATTTTATTTTCTCATTTTTACTTGGACCAAATGAAGAGGTAATTCCTGTTGTTTCTTTCAAGAGCTTTAGCGACCTAACTGTGACCATACGGAAAACATGGAGAAAGACAATTGAGAAAATATTCGGAGATGTTGCGATATTTCCTGTTGATTTTCATCTTGGCTACCAATCGTCCTTCTCATCCGTACCTTCCCACCAAATTCTGTGCTTCTGTCATTATTGGGATAAATCTGATCAAATGAATTTTTCCGCTTAATCAACCATATTCGGCGACCGGACTTTTTCGGCGACCGAAAATGTCGGCCTTTTTGTTTTTGTTTACAAATACGACAATATATTGTCACAATTTATCATTAGCTAATGTTGGCCATCTTAGAATTTGGGGTCATTCTGAGGACGTTACCAGTACTTGCCATCTTGGCCACCGATTGTTTGCTAATCCATGTAGATCAACTTGACATAACTCAGCAAATTTTATGCTTTTGTTTTGGAAATGTGATGAACGGGTGATTCACCCGATGATGCTACCTGTCACTAGGAGGTCGATGTCAAAGTTGGTAATTATGTGGTAGATACCCGTGTTTGAAATGCGATGTTTGCTTCTTAAAATGCACAAACTTTGCCCTTTTAGAGAAATTCAGAAGATAGTGATGCCACTATGGCGCCTCGGAAGCACATTATCCCGTGAAAGCAGCTGAAAGCAGCTTAAATGCATAACCAATTGCCTCTTTCAGAAGTTGAAAAAAACAAGATAGAAATGCAAAAAATCCAGTAGCATCAAGAACGTCTCAAAGTATTCACATCGTCTGGTCTCATCAAGGTGATTCGTACCAACTCCACTACCAGACTATTCCCTCTCCTCTCTCTTCTACCGTCGGAAGCTTTGATAAACGGCTTTGCCGACCATATAATGATCCACTGGTGATGTCGCCTACTGTGTCAGCTAATCAAGTGATTCGCTTTGCTTTTTTCAAAGCAAGGTTACAGGGGTCCGGCACTAGTGCCAGACTGTCGATGTGCGCCACTCGGTATTTCAGCCAATCAGAAGCGTGTAAACCAAGGTATTGGCGATGACGATTCGTACCTGAATGTAGCTTTTGTCCAAATAAAAACGAATATGTTAAGGGAACCATGCATACTTGGTAACATACATTAGGCTTGATGCCGATACTCGGTTGTGAAATGCTGCAAACCTGAAACTGGACTAACAGGTTGGGGCCATACCCGACTGGGATGGTTGCTGAATGAGAGTATAATATCCTGCTAGCATCTCTAGTGGAACATGAAAAATGTCAGCGTTGATTCAGAGAGTAGGCCTACATCGTTATTCACATAGACGGATTACTCTAGATTCGATAACAATGCTGGGAAATGATTTCACTGCAACTGAATCTAACTGCCCATATACCATATGATGATATCATTTGCCTCCAAATTAGGCACTTGGATGACCAGGCAATTTAGAAATATTGTTCAGAAGTTGACTGGGGCTAAATCCTTTGAAATTGTGTCTGCTCTTCAGATAGTCCTACACCATTATATAAATGAATAATGGCCCCTACATCAGTAAAACTCCAGAATCATCAAACAACCTGCTCTAGTTACACATTTTCTTCATACAGTCGTGACCTGTTCTACAGATTTGTGATGACGATGATGAGGCGATTATGATGGTGATACAATCATGTATGGCTCTTATATAATTTCTGCATTCATAATTGAAATGCCTTAAGGATACTGGGCCCTCATGTAGACAATTTTACACAGACTCTTGAATTTGTCTTTATACGGCTAAAATATGCCTCATAGCTATGAAAATGTATATATTCGTTGAAATACTATTCTCAAAGATTCTATATATATATATATATATTCTTTTTTTAAATGACTATTGTCAATAAAGAATTCTACTTATCGTAAAATACATGATCATTTCCGATAGAAGATAACTCCAACAGGAAATCCGTGTCTCATTTTTATACGTTTTGGTATAGTTCTTATTTTATTGACTTTAAAAGGAACATTTTCTTCATCAAATTGAGCAACTCCCAGTGTTAAACTTTGAAGCTGAATTAAACACAATCTAACATAATTATCAAAATTGAGACAGGGTTAAGGAGTACATAGTGGATTAAACAAACACACCAAATTTCAGGTCTCCAGGTTAAATACTTAGGTGGACAAAAAATTAGCTGGAAAAAAGGAATAGAAAAAAACGATCGAAAAGGGAAAGGTGCTTAAATAGTCCCGATCTTGCAATTGACGCTCAAATTTTATACTGAAATATTTTTTTTACCGAAGGACATCAATATCAAGTATTTAGAAATAATGATTTCAAAAATTATTGTCTGGTATAGTTCCAAAATGATGTTTTTAATCCGCGTTTAACATACACATGTGACTGAAGCTCGTTCGACAAGCTTGTTTCCCACCTTTACGGTCACCGTCTGAGTGAACTATTATTAATAGATGTCACAACCCTTTTGTGTCTAAAAAGCCGCGTCAATACGCACTGATAACACTGATTTCAATCATTCATTCAATGATCACATGAAGTGCTAAACGATTTCTGAAAGTGCAATGATGGTCTGTCAACATGTCTGTGAGGATATGTTTTAGATAATTAGCTTGAAAAACCGGAAAGGTAGATACTATTCCATCCGTCGACCCACGCTTTGTGGAAAGTCATACAATTGTTGCAAGCAGGCGATTTCCTGATTAGGCTATAGCCAGTTGCCTCTACAATACACAAACGACCAACAGGTTAATCGGCTGTCAGCGGGGGCGCAATAATCTGTTAATTTTCACATCTCTATAAGTAATCAAGACGGGGAACTCAGAAAAATAGATTCAAACCTAAATTACACTATTTAGAATTGGAATTTCAAACTTTTTTTTCAACAGAAGGAAGATAGAATTTGAATATTGAATTTGGGTAATAAGAAAAATGGTCGTTTTCTTCAGTCAGGAGGACCCAGTATCCTTAAGACACTAATAACACAAATTTCCATGCAGGCAAAAGAATGTATTATTTTATACAAAGAGAATTGATAACCGTTTCGAAAGATGATGATATTAAAGACATCATGATATTCGTATCATATCTGGTTGAACGCTTAAATTGGTCAGTAGTAGTTAAAAGCTAAAAAAGGTAACATTGACCTCTTTGCACTTAAACTTGAGGCGTTGGCGCTGGAGATTCGAAAGTGACCTCTGCCAGAGTTTGGCCGCCATCTTGAATTTGGTAAAAAACTTTACCAATGTGGCAGCGGCTTATTCTCTTGAATTCTGATACAAGATCACGTGATCTTTGTATTCCTCCGCGGTGATGCGGTCTGGCGGTGATGCGGTCTGCCTCCGCGGAGAAAAAGTCCTACGGGACAAAATGCATGGAATGCATGTATGGACCCTGGGATGTACTGACTTTGAACATTGGGGAGCGTTTTTAAAACGATATTGACCTCGAGGAAGTACGGAGCGTTGACCTTTGACCTTTGCGTGGACGCGTACCGTTCAGTATATTGATCTTGGTGGCGGAGTACTATTAGGGTTCAAGTGATCGAACTGTGGGGCCGAATGACTCCTCTGGGTGGGGAGGAAAACAATCCGCGAGAAAAAATAGTGCGGCGAACCAATAGTGCGGGTCTGTATTTAATCCATTTAAACATTTAAACATTTAGAACTTGAATACATGTAAAATGGGCTTACCTTGAACTGTCCAAGTTTTATAATTGGCTGGGTGCCCGTCCTATAGGGTCTGTACATATTGGATTGCATCAGCGTTGGCTGGATGCCAACATCCGGGTTCCGTTGGCACGCATCCAATTGGCTGGGTGCCAAGTTTTATATGGGTCGGGTATTGGCCTGGTGCCAACATCCGGGTACTGTTGCCATGTACCCAATTGGCTGGCTGCCAATTGGTTCAGTGCCAATTTTTCTCCTATAAAAGGGGGTCAGTTTTCAAGTCGGTACCAACATTTTCACTGACCATCCGAAGCTATCGACCGCACCACTGCCTGCCTAACGGACCTGCCTGCCTGCCTGCCTGACCACTGCCTGCCTACCTGCCTGCCTGCCTCCCTGCCTGCCTGCCTAGCCGACCTGCCTGTGTGTAGTAATCTGCCTATCGGACAACTGCCTGCCTGCCTGACGCTGTACCCGACCACTGCCTGTGTGTAGTAATCTGCCTGACGCTGTACCCGACCACTGCCTGCCTAACCAGCCTGTCTACCTCATCTACCTGTGTACCTTTCCAGCATAAGTCGTGATCGTTCAGGGTCTCACCTGAAACGAGACAACAATATGAGCCCAGAACAACATTTTCCAGGAGATCCAGCGGTGCCTGCCGATGAAGCATTACCACAAGACCAGTCCGTGAGTGCCATATACCGGCGACATTGGAACACCATTCGCCATTGCTTTCACCGTCAACGGCCCATACTGGACTTGTACAATTTTCGGCTGGTGGAGCTGATACATCTTCCGTCCTACGTGGAGCGTATTTTCAACGACCAAGCCACATCGTTTCAGGTCAATATGACTTTTGGATACATTCTTCGGCACAAGGAGACCAAACAACTACGGTATTTCTATCCGAGCAACAACAACCATGTATTTGACCAACCCTTCACGGTGACGGATGCTATTTCCCTGGAGCCGGTGGTCGAGCAACTCACTACATTAGACCCGTTGGAGTGGGCCCGCCTACAACGACCGAACACGAAATGGTTGGTGGAAATGGTTACCAACGTCACATTCTACGTGACGAAATCCGATCGGTGCTCCCGTCATTCTCCCGCCTTGGCTGAGTCGACGAAACGGCATGTATGCGTTAACAGCCGGAGCAAATGGACCCTATAAAGACCGGAAATGCTTGTTTCGCTGTTTGGCTGTACATTTGGACCAGTATAATCACAAGGCGTGTGACAAAGTGGCCAATGGCTATTGGAAACAGTGTCTAGAGGAACAAGACATGGACGCGCGGCAGTTCCGAGGTGTCCCCTTCAAATATTTAGATGTCGTCGAATCGCTCTTCAAGGTGAATATCTTTGTCTATCGAGTACTACGGGAAGGCGAGGAGAACCCTGAATTTGTCGCTAAATTGGTGCATCGCTCTTCAAAACGGTCCGCGTCCACGATGAAGGTGAACGTCTACGACTACGGTCAGTCATTGTTCCCCTCATCCACAATATCAGCCTCTTCGCCCAATCCTACAGCTGCACCCAATGCCAGCGGGTGTTCAAAGAATCGTCCAAATTACTACAACACGAGAAAATCTGTACGAACGCTATTCAACGGAAATTTCCTGGAGGTGTATACCACAATACGCCCACTATCTTTGAAGAACTAGCTGATGAGGGTCTTGTGGTGGCGGAAGAGGACCGTTATTTTCCCTACCGGGCGTGCTATGACTTTGAAACGATTTTGGAACCCATGGACACTACCTCAGCCAAAACGCAGTGGACACAGCGTCATATCCCGCTGAATGTCAGCATTTCAACCAACGTGCCCGGCTATGACGCTGAGCCTGTATGTTTCGTATCGACCGGAGACCCTCATGATCTGATTACGCGGATGATGGAATATTTAGAGGCGGTGAGCGCGCGCAGTACGGAGCTGTTGGTAGTCAAGTTCCAGGATGTTCTGGATGAACTCGATGATCGAATTTCCGAGCCCGTTGTGTCGTTCAGTGACAGAGAAGAGTCGGACATAGAGACTCAGACCGAGGAGACGGCGATGGGGCACAGTGAGCAGGACATTCAACCGCAGGGTGTGTCGTTCAGTGACAGAGAAGAGTCGCACATGGAGACTCAGACCGAGGAGACGGCGATGGAGCACAGTGGACAGGACATTCAACCACAGGGTGTATCGTTCAGTGACAGAGAAGAGTCGGACATGGAGACTCAGACCGAGGAGACGGAGATGGAGCAGAGTGGGCAGGACATTGAACCGCAGGGTGTATCGTTCATTGACAGAGAAGAGTCGGACATGGAGACTCAGATCGAGGAAACGGAAATGGAGACCGAGGAGAAGAAGGCAGTCAAACACCTCAAGCCGTATGCGGAAGAACTGAAAGCCCGGTTCGTTCAATACCTGACTCAATTACCTGTGCTCGGGTTTAATTCTGGACGCTACGACCTCAACATGGTGAAGGAGTTTTTGTACCCTTATTTGGCACAGTCCGGTGAAGTCAAGAGTGTGATCAAAAAAATTAATGATCACATGGCGCCCACTACCACGTCACTGCATTTCCTGGATGTTCGGAATTATTTGGCGCCCAAATATAGTTATGCTCAGTGGGTGAAGGCCTATGGTTGTGAACAATCCAAAGGGAGGTTCCCTTACACTTACATGTCGACACTCAACCGCTTGGAGGAAATAGAGTTACCATCCCGGGACGCATTTTTCGATGATTTAAAGCAAGAGGAATGTTCTGGAGAAACCTACACTGAACTTCAACAGGTATGGAACGACCAACATATGAAGACCTTGCGAGATTTTCTGGTATATTATAATAACTTGGATGTCATTCCCTTCCTCGAAGCGGCCGAAAAAATGGCTCAACTATTCCTCAACCAAATGCACGTCGACATTTTCAAAGATTGTTTGAGTTTACCTGGCCTGGCTCTTCGGTATCTCTTTCAAGACTGTTCTATTTACTTTTCGCTCATTCAACAAAAAGACGAAGACATGTATGATTGTTCGCGAGATAACACTGTGGGCGGACCAAGCCTCATATTTCACCGGTACCACGAGAAAGATGTGACGACCATTCGAGGTGGGAAACTCTGCGACAAAATCATCGGCTTTGATGCGAACGCACTGTATATGTGGGCCATTGCTCAACCCATGCCAAGCGGTCATTATACGCGGTGGTTAGCGGAAGGCCAGCATTTCAAACCGCAACGGTCCCACAGACATATTACAAGCGTCTAGTCCGTCATTCATAATCCAGCCGTCGTCCATTAGAGAATATCCGCGTCCATAATCCAAAGACCTATTCCATATTCCATATAACAGTATTAGCACCAAATTCAAAAAGATAATCATAGTATACATAAACATAGGCTTATTTCCTGCAAGAGAGAAGCGGTCAACAGTTTTCAATGATGCCGGCAAGACATCATGATGTTCCAAAAATATCAAATCCGTATCGCTGATCAGTATTCTTAATCCATAATATTCGTTGTAAGGTCGTCATCTAAAGAATGATGTATCTCAGTCACGCTTTGATTGTGACTGTTCATATGAGTACCATGAGGATCTTGACCAGTGGCTGGACGGGGAAGCCTATCCGACACCAATCCAACGCCACAGAAAAGCGAGTACGAGATCGTCAACTCCACGTCGATGGGTTTGCCCTGGTGAATGGAAGACCTACAGTATTTCAGTTTTACGGGTGCTATTGGCACGGGCACGGTAGCAAGTCCTCCCACGGTCACTACAACGATCGCCGTGGAAAAACAGCAAAACAACTACAGCCGGAAGTGGTGGACAATGCTGATTATATTAAAGAGTTGGGGTATCATCTGATAAAAATGTGGGAATGTGAATTCCATACCCTGTGCCAGGTCCACCCACACTTGCGTGATTTTCTGAAAGAGCACGAGAACCCCCTCAGTCGTCGTCGTCGTATTCTCACCATGCCACAGATCCTTGAAGCCGTGCGTACGGAGACCCTGTACGGGTTTATAGAATGTGACCTGCATTTCCCCGACGACCTGAAGCCACAGTTTGCAGAGTGCATACCCATTTTTAAAAACACGCTGGTGAGTCGGGCTGAAATTGGAGACACCATGGGGGCCTACGCCGAGGAGCATGAAGTACTTAAACAACCGCGCCGGATGCTGATAGGCAGTATGTGGACTGAAAAAAATCTTACTGGGCACACCACTTCTGCGCTGGTACATGAGCCACGGTCTCGAGATCACACGAGTCTATCAAGTCATGCAGTATATACCCAATGCCTGTTTTTGCGGCGTCGCTGACACCGTAACGGCCTCTCGTCGTCAAGGTGATAAGGATCCCAGTAAGGCCATTATCGCCGAGTCCTGGAAACTCGCGGGGAATAGTTTTTATGGAAAAACTGTGACGAATCAAGCCCGCCACGTCACCGTGAATATATGCACTACGAAACAAGCGCGAACAAAAATCAACTCGCCGCTGTTTCGCTCCGTCGACGATGATGATACTTACGAGGTTACCTCTGCCAAAAAGACCACGCGTTACAACTTACCCCTCCAAATCGGGTGTATGGTGTACCAGATGGCCAAACTGCGGATGTTGGAGTTCCTCTATGACTTTATACACGTGTATTTCGACCAGAGCGATTGGCAGTTGATAGAAATGGACACAGATTCCACCTACATGGGTGTGATATTGATATTATTGATATTTATTTGCAAAGAATCAGCATGGCTGTTTTTCATCTATGCATAAAAACAATAAATAAATAAAACATAACATTTAGATAAAACAATTAGACATAGACATAAAACGTTACAAAATATTACATGCTATCACAGTTAACATTACGTTCGGACCAGAGTATACATACATTAAAATGGCTCAACGTTAGATAAAATAAATATGGTGCAGTGTTTTTTAAAAGTTTTTAACGTATTGCACGCACGAACTTCTTTCGGCAACCCATTCCACAACTTTGCACCTTGAAATGAGAACGATTTCTTGAGATTTTTTGACAAGGTGATGCCATTTGCCTGGGAGAACCTAGTACTATAATTGTGAATAGTTGTAGAAAAATTAAAAAGACATTTTAAGTGACTAGGGCATTTATCATTTACAGTTTTCCACATTAGAACACATTTGTTTAAGAAGAATCGCTGCTTAACGCTCAACCACTTACACTTTCTCAACATTTCAATGCGACGTGTTCTATAGTCACATTTGAGAATAATGCGCATTGCACGATTTTGTATTCTTTGAATTTTTGCAATGTCGCCCGACGAAACCACGTCATAGATAGTGGAGCAGTAGTCAATGCGGGGTAAAATCAAAGTATTATACAAAACAAATGCAGTGCTCTGAGGAACAAGGGGAGATAACCTTTTTAATAAACCAGTGCTTCTGTTTAGCTTTTTAACAGTGTAGTCCACATGCTCCTTGAAAGTTAAATTCTGGTCTATATTTACACCTAGATATTTTATGCTATTTTTTCTAATAATGCTTTCTCCATTTAAAATAATTTGACAGTTTTCATCCACATTCTTTTGTTTTTGGGGTGTTCCGATTAGCATTACATTTGTTTTTCCAATATGGAGGCTCAATTTATTTGCACATAACCATGTGTATACATTTTCAAGGTCTTTCTGAAGTAAAGGTTGAACAGTGGACGCATTTTGTCCAGCTACATAGAAGGCCGTATCGTCGGCGTACAAATTCACCTCACAGTGTTCGAAACAAACATTTATATCATTGATAAATACAATAAAAAGCAACGGACCCAAAATGGATCCTTGCGGAACTCCAGTCGCGATATCCAAAGGTTTTGATGCACAACTGTTTATGACCGAAACTTGTGTTCTTGATCTGAGATAATTTCGAAACCATGTTGTGCCGCCCAACCCATAGATATCCAGTTTAGCTAATAGCACGTCATGGTCAACTGTGTCGAAAGCTTTCCTCAAGTCAAGTGCTGCAAGTCCAACAATGTTGCCATTATTAATTTTATCATAACAATATTCGGTTAGTCTGTGAAGACAAGTTTCCGTGGAGTTGCCTTTTTTGAATCCAGACTGCGTATCACTAAGAATATTGTTATCAATCAAATGATCATATACTTGCTCATGTACAATCCTCTCAAGGATCTTTGAAATGATAGGCAAAACCGAAATTGGCCGATAATTACGGGTGTCGCTAATGCAGACTGGGAGTCACTCGTGAAACCGGAACTACGAGTCCAGTATGAAGCAGAACGGGATCAATGGCTGCCTCGACGCGACCACTACCAGCACTACAAGCGAACTCCCGGTCTCTTTAAGCTAGAGTGGAGTGGAGAAGCCATGATCGCTCTGTGTTCAAAAACCTATTACCGTTACGGTGGAGACCAAAACAAGTTCAGCTGTAAGCGGGTCAATCGACGGGACCCCACCATTAACAAAGCTCTCTACCTGGACGTGCTTCAAAACCGCGTCAGTACTAGTGGGACCAATCGAGGATTTCGTGTGGTGGATCATCAAATGCGTTCGTACATACAGCAACGAGATGCCTTCACCTTCTTCTATCCGAAACGAAAAGTCCTTCCGGATGGTGTCAGTACCACCTATCTGGACTTGTGAACTGGTGACTACTACATATATTGCCTCTAACCGATGCGAATTTGTGACTGTGTGTGAACTCTAAATTTTCACATGTTGTGAATACTACATGTAATTCTCAAATGCATGTTCTAGTACATAACGCTTTCTTGTACATAGTAAGTTGTATTGTTGTTTGTATTATACCACCCTATTGTACATCCTTCGAAAATTCTCATGAATACCCAATCGACATAGTCTGTATACAGTACTTTAATCGCGTTCCTGACAGTTCTTGTACATTGTGATTCTTGTTTGAATCTGTGATTGATGATCAACCATAAAATATAAAAAATATATCCTACTCTGGCAAGCTCACACTCCTCAGACAAGTTTACCACAAATACACACTACAACCATACCTTTACGAAATAGAAAAAATCAGACATAAACAAACAATTAGTAAATTTAGAACAAGTAAACACAAACTAGAAATAGAGACTGGACGATACTATAATATCCCCAGAGACGAACGATACTGTAGATTCTGTAGTGCAAAAAAAAATAGAAGACGAAAAACATATTTTTATTGGAATGTGCTAGTCTCTATATTAAAAGAAAACCATTATCTGATCTCCTACAAATACAGGATAATGCCACATCAGCAATGGACTAAGAAAAGTATATAGAAATTCTGTTTAACCCTCTATCAGAACATGGTAGAATAGCAATGTACATACATAATATGTACATATATAGGAACGAACAGATAAATCCCAAACCCAGCTGAGTATACTTAGTTCTATCTTCTTTCTTTGCAAATTGATATTGCCACAGTAACAGGCTTTATCTCTGTATCAATTGTCTTTTATATTATTTTGTTATTATTATGTCATTTGCCATACTCTATATGTGACAAGAGTCCAGCAATAAAAAAAATTGAACTGAACTGAATTGTTTGTATTATGAAATTCCCTTGTATACGTAATATATAGTAATTTTTCACCTGAATAAAAAATTGTAAGTTTCACGTTCTTTCAGAATTCACGAATTATTTATTTGTAGCCGAAAAATAATCAGTGGATAATTTTTTCATCAAACTAAGAAATACAAAGTCATTCAGACTTTCAAGGAGGGACTTGAAGACTGTCGAATTATCCAGACCACCCCCAAATTTATGAGCTGATATTCTATTCTGTGAAATACTGTAGCGGGGTATAAAAACGCACTGAGTCACCCGTGGACTTGCAACAATTCGCAACAAAGTATACTTTTGCACAATGTAATGTGCTCATTTTTAGCCACCCATTTTCTACGGCCTACATCCAACGTGGTCTATTAATATACACACATATCTTTTTCTTATTTTTCATTGGCTGGATACCCTCTGTTTTTCCACGCCCACCCCACGTGGGAGTATGGGCGAACAAATCAATCTACCGTGACAAGCCCAGAAGAAGAAAACCGCTGGGGTGTCGGGACTAACTTCAAACCAGGGAACATTGGCCAAAAAGCCGTTGGCCAAAATCATTAGCTTGACAGTTTAGTGCGTTCATTTCTTGCATGTGGTATAATGGAGACCGGATTTACCGATGGAAATATCTGTGAATTTCGAAAAAGTATATATGGAATGAGGCCTGGTTCGTGGCGATACCCATATTTTTAGGATAAGAATGCATCGTGATGAAGGATTGGTGTGTTATACACACCTAGGGGAAAAAACCCCAAGACATATACGCACAAAACTCCCGGCAATATGGAATTTTTCCAGGTATACATCACGAATCGGACTAAACTCTTTATCAGGTAAGCTGGACTTTCGTATACTTGAGTTGAAACCCATGCAGACCACCCATTCAAATTTCAATGCATTGGCAACATAGCTTCGCACGAAATATACTCTCCCATTTTGACAGGATTTTTTTACACTCACACAACAAGAGACAATTTGAAGACAATTTTCTAGCGGGGTCTTTTCTAGAAGGGAATTGATGTAATATACTCTTCTGTCATACTGGGATGGTGTGCGTGCGTTGGATATGCGATTTTAAATTTTTATTATGACCAGGTTAGCTTGAGTGTTTTATGGGCGCTAAATATAGGGGAGAAAATGGCAACATTGTGACCAAAACATAACAGCTGACAGCTGAGCAAAACAACTGAGCGGACTAAAAGTACATCCAAGCTTATAGCCTGTGCGTGTATACGTTTTTGAAAGGGTGGTGTCGAAAATTTTGTAGTAGCGTCGATATAAATCTACAACATAGATGTAAAAATAGATACCGTGGCATAAAATTAGAGAGAGAGCATTTCAATACACCTCAAAAAATGAAACCTGAGCTGGTATATCCTTCATCTCGAAGGGTCGCGAGTTCGATTCTCGCTTTCATTCAGTGTGTGTGTGTTGGATATGTGATTTTAAAATTTTATTATGACCAGGCTAGCTTGAATGTTTTATGAACGCTAAATATAGGAGAGAAAATGGCAACATTGTGACCAAAACATAACAGTTGACAGCTGGAATAGATGTAAAAATAGATACCGTGGCATAAAATTAGAGAGAGCATTTTAATACACCTAAAAAAATGAAACCTGGGATGGTATATCCTTCATCTCGAAAAACATAACAGTTGACAGCTGAGCAAAACAGACTGGGTTTTTTTCCTCCGAAACTCACTGTGCGTAAAGCACAGATGGGCTAAAAGTCATCGAATATAAAAAGTTTTTCTACAGCTTAAAATTGACCGGCTCGCAGATGCCCAGAAATTAGCCGCCAATATTTTTGTAAGAAAAAAAAATTCTCCCCTTATCTGTATATTCATACATGAAGACAATATACTATAATCAAAATATTATCATTTGAAGACAATTTTCTAGCGGGGGTTTTTTCCAGCAGGGAATTTGATGCAATGTACTCTTCTGTCCTAAATCTACAACATAGATGTAAAAATAGATACTGTGGCATAAAATTAGAGAGAACATTTCAATGCACCTCAGGGAATTAATGTAATATACTCTTCTGTCATAAATCTACAACATAGATGTAAAAATAGATACCGTGGGATAAAATTAGAGAGAGCATTTCAATACACCCCCAAAAAATGAAACCTGGGCTGGTATATCCTTCATCTCGAAGGGTCGCGAGTTCGATTCTCGCTTTCATTCAGTGTGTTGGACATCTGATTTTAAAATTTTATTATGACCAGGCTAGCTTGAATGTTTTATGAACGCTAAATATAGGGGAGAAAATGGCAACATTGTGACCAAAACATAAGTTGACAGCTGAGCAAAACAGCCTGGGTTTTTTCCTCCGGGCCTCACTGTGCGTAAAGTCTGGCGCCGATGTGTCTGTGTGCGTGAGCTCTCATACCGAAGCACAAATGGGCTAAAAGTCATCGAATATAAAAAGTTTTTCTACAGCTTAAAATTGACCGGCTCGCAGATGCTCAGAAATTAGCCGCCAATATTTTTGGGATGAAAAAACAATTCTCCCCATATCTGCATATTCATACATGAAGACAATATACTATAATCAAAATATTATCATTTGAAGACAATTTTCTAGCGGGGCTTTTTTCCAGCAGGGAATTGATGCAATATACTCTTCTGTCCTAAATCTACAACATAGATGTAAAAATAGATACTGTGGCATAAAATTAGAGAGAACATTTCAAGCTCCCAATTTTCGAGATGAAAAACTTTTCTTGACGAAGTAGAAATTAACGCGAATCTATATTCTACACAAAAACTAGAATATATTAGCTTAGGTGAAATTTTTTTAGACTCATTGCTTCTAAGTACCCAAAAAATTGTTGTGCTTTCATCAAAAGTGAGAACACATCTCGAAAATTGGCAGGTCTAAACGTTGGCTGGATGTCAGTGGTACCGTTGGCATTCAGGCAGTTGGCCCTCAGCCAGTTGGCACGGCGCCAAGTGTGTTGCTATAAAAGGGGCGCATTTTCCTATTCAGTACCTTCGCTTATCACTTGCCCTCGGAACCCACGCTACTGGTTACGTCAATATCTCAAGATGGCTGACCCACGACGCCAATGTCCTGTAGATGGCGAGATCCCAAGATTTATCGTGCCAGTTATCCGTCCGGAAGCTGTAGGTCGACAGGTTTTGGTCCAAGATTCTGTTGAGATAGAAAGTGAGGAAGAAACGGAGCTTGAAGAACTGACAGCCCCTTCTCCATCCATCTTGGAAACAGCGGCGGGGTGGTTGACTGCAAGCAGACCTGCAACTTCGCTTCATCCAGCAACTCCTGATGTGACAACGACACGAATGTCCCGGCTGAGACGTCAATTAGAGGCGGGAGAAATTATTCAACAATCGCAAGAAAACAGAATTCAAGAATTAGAGCGGGAAAAAGGCGCACTTCGCCGGCAACTAGACGCCGAACGCGAGAAGAGCAACTGCACCATTTGTCAGGCCATCAAGGCAGTTTATGTGTTTTTTCCCATGCGGACATTTAGTCATTTGTGGAATGTGCGTGTGTAATTTTATTTGCAATGCCGGGACTTGCCGATGTGCTGAGAACGACGACGAGGAACAGCATATTTTGCTCCGGTGCCCCGTCTGTCGGACTCATATTGCTGGAGTGAAAAGAATATTTCGACCGTGAGGTGTTTTTCCATGACATTTTTTTTCTCAAAAGCACTTTTCAGTGCTGCCAATTCTACCGAAAGAGAACTTCTATCAATGCAGAATTCAATTCAAAAACACCAGAATGACCCTCTCCATTTCCCTATACATAAAAAAAACAACACACACACCATATGAATTTATGATATTTTTATTTTAACAACAACACAGAAGAATGGACTTTTTTTTCCATTCTCGGTAATATCGATCTGATAATTCCTACAGGCATTTACTTTCACCCCGGACGATTATAAATATATAATTGATTTACGGTAGCGTGGTAGAAGAGCAACAAATGTATACAATGTAACCTAGTGTTGCAACAATTGTGTTAAAATGTTGCGACATCGCAACATTTTAACGCGATTGTAACAATTGTGTTAAAGGAATAGAAAACATATGGTCAAAGTATATTCCATGCGGAAGAGTAATGCCCCCAGTGTCCAAAAACCATAACGGTGATTTTTTGCGATTTTTTCCAACTGAAATAAAAACTCTGAAAGACGCGAAAAAGGCTGCAAATCGACAGGACATAGTCGCCGCCATTGTTAAATTTAGGCTAAATTTGAGCCAATCAGAAAATTCGGATTATTTTGTGCGCTCTGCGCGTGACGTCACTTGGCTCCAAGATTCTCGCTGTTAAAACAGAATAACATGCCGGTATAGTTCAGATTTCCGCAGTCTCTGAAACGACCTGAGAGTATTTATGCAGGGTTTTTAATTAGAAGACAAGTTTGTGTGTTTGTACGAGTATTTCACAAATACCCTGTCAATATGTCACAATGCGTGGCGTTTGGGTGTTTCAACAGGGCTGACAGTGACAGTAGGCCGAACAATATTCCGATTGACGTCTCATTTCACCGATTTCCATTGCGTAAGCCCGACTTGCTGAAGCAGTGGGAACATAACATCAGTCGACAGGGCTTCAAACCGACGAAGAACTCAAGACTTTGTTCCGCGCACTTTTCACCAAATTGTTTCAAGGAAGATGCTTATGCAAAATATGGAATCCATCCCGAGGGAACGCAGAAAAGATTGCTGAAAGAAGACGCTGTGCCAACTGAGTTTTTGCATCGTCACGCTCACAAACCAGAACGAGTGTCAACAGTTGGCAGGTTGGAAAAGCGAGAACAGCAAAGAAAGATCGGGGAGGTATTGTGTTCAAGTTATTTATATTATTGGTGATCTAGGCCTATGGCTGTCCACAAAAAGAAACATATTTTCGTAATTGGGTGATTACCGCGGGTCCAGTTTTCAACATACATTTGAGTGGGTAGTTGTTGCTGTTTCTTCCCTCAAATTGGAGATGTGGCATGATTTCTACTCCTTAGTTAACTTTTTGTTATGCATTGGTTGACTGGGTGATGGCAAACAAAAAGACATTAGGTAGTGAAGGTGCAGGGGGGGGGTAGGCTTCAAGTTATTCAAAATCTCAATATCACAGGTGTTGTGACTTATTATCGGTACTAAACAGCTAAATGCATATGTCCTCCTCAAACCACCAATTTTGTGTTGATATTTTTCTCCAGCAGCATCCTTGCAGCATGATGTTTCTTCCTAAATTTCAGTTACTGTCGGAGTCCTCACAGAAGGAGATAACTGTGTCTCGGGAATCTACAAGCGATAGTAGTACTACAGCAGTTCCAAAACTGGTAAATTCATTTGGAACTGTTTATTCTTTAAACTGGGTATTTTCCAATACATTGAGACATTGAGATTTTATCCATATGTTTTAGGGGTTTTGGGGGGGGGGGTACAGTGTAATATAACCATTTCTCATAGTAAGTTATCTCTAGCATAAAGGAATTTAAATTTTTACATCATTAATCTTTCAAAGATTATTCCATTTGTTAAATGAAGCAATAATCTTCAATGGTTTTACTGTCTGGAGCTTTCTGCCTGGAAATATATAATTATATTGTTTTTGTTGTTTTGAAGATTGGCCTCTCTAGGGCCAAGAAGAGGAAAGCTGCTGCTGAAACGATTACTAGGGCAATTGTCGAATTGGAACAGGAAAGCACAGAGGGCACGGTGTTTACCGAACCAGATTACAACACATATAAGGGAAGTGGGAAGAGGTGCCGACATACTGACTGCGTCACATGTACACCCCCAGACACCAACATTTTCTAATTTTAGTTTCTGTATAAGTACGTTACATTTTTTTATCATACTCTTTTTGAGGCATAAGTAGTAAGTTTACTCAAATCATTTTTTTTTATCATTTTTCTGTCATAAACCACTGTTTATGCTGCCCTGAATCCCATTTCAAGCTCACAAATACTGGTATGTGTAGAGTCTCATTGTCTAATGAAGTTTTATAATTTTCTATTTCAGTCTGCTATTCCTCAGCTATCATGGGAGAGATCACCCTTATGCAAAAATAGACCTCTGCGTTCTTGTGCCACTCAGACTACATGGAACAGCACTGTCGAGCAGGAAGTGTTCATTGATGAGTCAGAGTCAAGTTCTCCAATTCAGTCACCATCGCGCTCGAAGTTTGGTGGAGAGATAACAGATGAAGAACAACTCGCGGAATATTTGCCATCAACGGACAGCAGTGAATCAAGCAGTACAGAAGTCTGGAACTTCCGACCCCTGTAAAATGAAAAAGTATATTGTGTTTGAGGAAAACCTGAAAGATCTTCACAAATTCTGTAAGGAATATGGCAGTCCAGTCACAAAATCTTCCAAGTTCACGAGAGGTTCGATGGTCGGTTTCAAGATTTCCTGCCACAGTGGTCTGGCATTCCCAGCCTCTTGATAGGAAGCAGCCAATGGGCAATTTGCTCATTGCAGCTGCAATATTGACTAGTGGGAGCACCTATTCCAAAATAAGTGCTTTCGCTGACATGCTGAACCTCCTGTTGTTCTCGAAGACTGTGTATAATAAACTACAAAAACAAAGCATTCTGCCAGTGATACAGGAATGTTGGGAGGAGGAAAGAAGAATAAGAAGTTAAGCTAATAGGATCTGTGGTGCTTGCGGGAGATGGGCGATGTGACAGTCCTGGCCACACTGCCAAATATGGCTCTTACACTCTCATGCATACAGATGGGGATGGGAAATCTGGCACAAGAAAGATAGTTTCTATGAAGCTTGTACAGGTTTCAGAGGTAATTACTTCAGTAAATTTATAAACTTCTTGTTTGGGGGAGTCATTGGTCAATGCAGATCGTGATCACTATCCAAGAGAATAGCAATTAATGAAACTACAGCTCTTGTCTAAAATATACTATTGTATTAAAACTGAAATCCCTGAAAAGATGTTGGGAAGTGTTGTTTAGTTAATTGGGGGAGGGGGGGCATTCATTTTGATTCTGATCTGTAGGCACTTCTTGAATGCCTAATTTCTAATGTAGTGCTCACAAAACATACTGTGTTTTTTTTAAACAGGTCAAGAATTCTAACCATATGGAACCAGAAGGTCTGAAGAGATGCCCAAAGGAGGTCACTGACAGTGGATTGGAAGTTGGTGTTCTGGCAACTGATCGTCACAACATGGTCACCAGCATGATGAAGGACTACAAACAGGTACATTTATACAATTTACAGGTCTCCATTTTCAATGAAAATCATGGCTTTTTATAGTGTTATTAAACATGTTAAACTGTGATAAAAAATTTCTGTTAGCTGTATTCAGGTTGAGTAAATACAGTGACATTGTCAGCTCAGTGTAGTGTCGTCTAAGCCTTACTCATCCTTCCTCTGTCCCCTTTTCTTTTGTTTTTAGGATAATGATCATTCTCGATCATCACCTGATCACTCTCCGAACATTTTCTCTTGGACTATTGGTCAGTCTCCTCCACATACCATGGTGACTGAAATTGCAATGGAGATTGAATTGAGTGAGAATATCAAAGTTTGACCACTAATATTCTATCACACTCTCCATTGCATTTCTAGTCTCAGATATGATGTTACTTGCCATTGTATTTCAAAAGATGATGCTATTTCATATATTTATATGGTATGCAAGATATTGTATTGTTATCACTTGAAATGCAGATAAACCATCAATTTGACACCTGGCATCTTGCAAAAGGCATTGTGAAGAAGCTCACAGCCAAGGCCAAAAAGAAGGACTGTACTGACCTTGCTCCTTGGATACAGAGTATTTCAAATCATTTGTGGTGGGCATGTGCTACATGCGGAGAGGACAAACAAGTTCTGCGGTAGGTGATAGTGTGGATTTATAGGTGATACAGAAAAGAATAATACCATTGAATCTACCTTTACTACATTTATTTACATTTGTTTTTAACAGTTTTGAATAATTTTGTCAAGTTGAAGTCATGGGAGCATCTTATCCCAGGGTGCAAAAAGCATGAACTTATGCAGTATAGAGATATTTAGGGAGGGGGAGGAGGGGGGCAATGCTGAGAGAGGGAGTTCACCTCCCCCCCCCTCTAAAGCACTCCCAAACTTGACAACTTTTGTCTCTGCCCTGCCATTGAATTGACAGCAATTGATGATTGATGATCACTTAATGTAGTGGAAATGTATTGCATGACAAGCACACCTAAACTAGTGGATTAGATTGTTGCAGATTATTCTTCAGAAATTAATAGGAACAGTGTGTATTTTGTGGATACTAAATATGGTTTACAAACACAAGTATCTTCCATCTTATGTCATGGTTGTCTGCTTGTTTTGAACCAGCAGTCTAGAATATACAATAATCAGACAGTGTGGGACCTCTTTGTGACCACTTCCAGTAGTTAGAGAACTAATTAATCTTAACTACAAATGTCCAAAGTCTCATTTCACTGTTTAGCATACATTTTAAGCCAGAACTGTATCTTAAGCCTCAGAGATCAAGCTGTCTTATGTGTTCAGGGTATCTATAATCAGCTAGAGTTATGTAATAATTTCTAAAGATGGCAGATTCCCATGATCACCCCCTGGGGTGTTGATCTGAACAAAATCTACTGTACACATATGTCACAGGTTGCTTTGTCTCAGCTGAGGTTGACTGGTTTGTCAAGTAGTGAGTTACAGCCAATATAAGTAGTTCATCCACAATCAATAGAAACTCGAGAATATGAGGACTTTACATAGATTTTTATCAGCATTTGTTATTTAGCTTACATAATATTTGTCACTGGTACATCTAATATAATCATTATGTAACTTTTGAGTGGATGTTTTTGTGTATTGTGTGAGATACCGTATAAAAACAAGTTCTCATTTTAATTCAGAGAAAAATGGCTCTCGGTGTTGCACCATGTGACCAACAATCACAAATGGTCCGGAAACCAAAAGTTCCACAAGTGTGCACATCCAACTCTCTCGACAGCTGACAAAAAAAGCAACAAAATGGCTGAAACCCAAGTCTCCAGCTTTTGTTGCTTTGAAGAAAATTGTGACAAATACAAGGCTTCTCAATGCCATGAATCACCTGACAAAGTTCTGCCACACAGGCGAGCTGGAGATTTTCCACAGTATGTTGTTGAAATACTGTCAAAAGAGACAACACTTCCATTATGATGGTAACTAACATTTTGCATATCGTACCACCAAATGTTGTCTAGGCCATGTTTAAACATGGGATGTCCCATCTTACTATATTTGGATATGACTAACTTATAAGCCATAACTGATTAAGCAAATGACTGGATTCAGACTTCTCTCTAGATATATTGATTCAGCTCTACTTGGCTCACTGAAACAGTATCAATCCACAGTTGCCTGGCCTGTGGGATATTGAATGGTCGATGTCT